>CAUZXS010001522.1:97500-131758 GCA_963585895.1 Sepioteuthis lessoniana
TTTCTGAAACTAGAAGAAAAAATACACCCATTTTCACTTCTACCCATCTAATTTATACTTTTATGAGTTAAAATCATGTGTTCAGCATAAGTGGGTAACCCTTTTACTTAATGAATATATATATATATAGATAGATCAAAGTATTTGAATTACATCTTCATTCAATGCTAATTAATTTATATTCCAACAGGTTAGTGTGTTGAGCTATTTTCTTTTCTTTCTTATGGTATTTGGATAAGCTTCATTTGTGGGAAAAATGGATTTTTGCAAAATTTCTAAAACTGTTTTTAAAATGGGTTTTCTTTTCAATATTGTAATATCTAATATAAGTATTTTTCTCTCCATCTAGAAAACTAAAGGGTGAGACTATTGTAAAGTCATTATTTTAAGTAGAATAATTCAGAAATATTTTTGTTTTATTCTCTACATGAAATACAAATAAATTAATCTTTTAGAAGTTTCAAAGGCTTGGAAAAAGGTTTTGAGGTAAAATTCAAAATTTGGAATTCATTAAATTTTCTTGTTCACATCTATGTCTATCCATCTCTTTCTGGGAATGGATCTGGAAAGAATATTACAAAGAATGTATTGTAAACTCTTTCTAATCAAGAGTATTTTACAGTGTCTTGTTAATTTTCTTCCTAAATACTTCTATATGTTTTGTAAATCTTACTTTTAAATCACTTATTTATATACTAGCATAATTTCCATCAAAATTATGAGATCATATATTGGTAACACTAGTTTGGATTAGTTTAGCATCTGTCTGTTCTGTTTTACTTCCTAGGATCAAAATTTTGCTCCCTGACAATTTTTTTCTGGGATCCAAGTGTAATATCTGTTCCTCTTGCTTAGTATATATATATATGTAGTTTTGTCTCTTTAACTCTTATAGCATAACTACCTTTGTGGGTTATTCAACACTAAAGTCATCTTTGTGGAAGAACAGTAGAGGCATTTTTTAACTGATAGCTAGAGGGAATAAAGGAGTTCATACTTTTGGCTAAGAATATTAGTCAGAAATTGAACATAATACCACAAATAGAATTTGAACTCATACATTGTTACAGTGTAGCACATTAGCCACTAAACTATGGTGGATCCCCAAGTTTACATATATATATATATATATATATATATATATATATATATATATATATATATATATATATATAATCATGAAAGTTTGTAAGAAAGTTTTATTGAACATAAATAAAAGGACATAAATTTTTTAATCAACTTTCCTTGTTTACTTACAAGAGAATGTGTATAATGAATATGGGAATGTAAAAGAATTCTCTCTAGTCTTTTTCTATTGGGTTCAAGTGCTTTCAACCATTCTCTGGTCATTGTCAAAAACAAAAATGAGATATGAATATAGTTGTCTTTAGATAAACTGAAATGTTTTTAGGGCCTCTCTTCTCGATTGCTAAGAACTGAATTATATTGTTTAATCAAGGAAATCTATTGGTTTGTTTACAATGATTTTGAAAGAGGTCTTGTCTATTTATTAATCATCAAAAATATTAAATAATGAAAACAACACTTTCTCAATTATTTTTATGAAATTATGATTATTTCCATATACATCTTAAAACTGATGGTATTTGGACCAAAGATTAATGTAACCCAATTGACTGAGGCTGCAGAATACACAGACCACATCTCAGCAGAAGGGTAAGACTCCCTAATGAGTGTCCTGGATATGCCATTAAACAATCTGATTGTGAGACTCTAGTCTTGGAGCTTTAGGGATTGTGGAGTACCCCTTCACTGACATCACTCTAGTCCAGAGTGGTAGCACCCTGATAGGGTCCTATCTATGGGTCAAGTAGAACTATTTGACCTTTAAATTGAGTGCAAATAAATAACTTATGCTAAATTGAATTATTAGTTCTACATAGCAATACTTGGAACCATTAAACTGGTTGACTTATGCTAAATTGAATTGTTAGAAATAGAACTGTTTGATTATTTAATTGTGTGTATCTACAAAATGTGTTTACAAATCATATGTTTAATATATATGTAAAAACAGGATTTAGCATAAAACCAAACCAAACCAAACCAAATATTAATGATACAAAAAATGAGTAAATATTGAAATAAGATTTATCTGGCTTTGTAATTATTGTATTTTGTCCAAAATCTATCAATTTTGAAGCTGTGAAGCTTTTTACATTGTATTATGATACAGCTTGATCTCATAACCAAGTAATGAGAAATTCTCTTTGAATAATGCAAAACTTTATTAACTGTGTTAAAATGACTTTTGTGTTATGATAATGCCAGAATGTCTCTTCTGTTGTAAGCATTTTAATCGATTATGTACTTTTTCTTTAAAATAAACCCAACTTAATCAATTGAATTATCTTTTAAGATTTGATTTTAGATATCTATTTTATGAATGTCATAAAAATACTGATATCCTTTTCTTGGACAGAAATATAATGTGTGTAGATAGATTATTAATGACTTTTAATTTTCACTGTACAAAAAAGTTAAGTATATTATTATTTTATGTATTACATAGTCATCTCATATTCATAAAACTAAAATGCTTTATGCTTTTATACAAATGTTTTGAGAATTAATGAAAACAGCTTGTTTTAATATTGTGGTTTGATTGAAATCATCTCTAATAAAGATAAAGATTTTCTTTTTGTCCATTTGAAAAAAATCTGAATGATTGATAATTAGAAAACAATGGTTGGAAGAAATAACTAGATTATATTAACTGCAGCCTTGTTATAAATAAATGATTTTCCTTTGAAAAACAATGAAACATTTTTGTACCAATTCCTTGTGCGTTAAAACAAAGAGAACAGAATTCACACCCAATATTATTGAAAAAAAGAATGTTAAATATTTTTAATAATAACAATGAGACTTTTCAGATCAAAGAAATATGCTGCTGTTTTGTATTAGTAACACTCTTGTTATATTTTATAAATACCATTCAAATTCCTTTCCTTTATATTCATTAAAGTACAATTAATTACTGTCATATTTAAGAGATATGAATTATACATCTGAATAGTGGTAAGTGAAATTATCTTTGCTATCATGTCATGATTTTTAAGTATCAAATCAAACAGCAAAGTATTTGATACATGCATTGTATATTGTTAGGATATGATAGTTATTATTAAGATGTTATCACTTCATTGATAAATGTGCATATAACTTTATCATTGTTTTATATATATATATATATATATATATATATATGTTTTAAAATGAATAGGTCCACAAATGATTTCAAATTTGGTATTGGGGGGGGGTTATTATTGTTGTAACCTAACAAAAAGGTTACTGAATGAGAAATAACCAAAACGGTGATTGGAAATGAAATGGAAATCTTTATAACATTAACAAAATACAATACTTGTCAGCAGCATGATGAAGGTAACCACTGCTAGTGGTGACTACTTAGTATATTTTCACCCCCTAACAATCGTGTCCAATATATTTATGAGGAATGGGATATACCCATTAATGTTCATAGGTAGGTTATATAAAATTAAAGTTGGCAACTGTAGTTGAGGATGACCTGAAGGTTCCCTTTTCATTAGCTACTACCCTGAGGTGTAGGGGAAGGCGCTACTCCTTTCCTTAGATTGCTTTACTTTACCCTTGATCCATACCTTATAATGTTGAGTGTTAAGTAAGACAGCATCAAGTACCATTTTTTTGACTCTTCATATGACTTGACCTGGGATTGGACTCCAGTCTTCCAGGCCATTGGTGAACACTCAACTCACTAGACCAATAGGCTGGTTGAAGGTAGAGTATATAAGAATTATTAATTCATAAACTTGTGCTACATATGTTTTGGACATTTCAGTCCTTGTTAAATTTGAGCTTTAATTTTCTTTTATAGTAAAGATTGTTTTGATAGGTTGTTTAGATTTTGTTTGATTTAAAATTTTGTGTCTAAGATTGTCTCTTTGTAGCTAATTGTTAGTGAAGATTTTAAACACTATTTCCATTGTTGGTGTTCTGTTTCAAATCTCTACGATGTAATTAGCATTTGAATATGTTTGTTTACTTCTTTTTTATGTATATTTTATGTATATATCATGTGCGGATGTGTGTATGCATGTTTACATATGTATCTATTCAAATGTATACATATACTCATACACATATATTTTCAAGGGCATTTGGTGGAATTAATGAGTGTGAGAATGTATTTGTCCCCATATCATATTTACCCAACCCCTCCGCTCGGGCAGGATATGACACAAGGTCAACTTTTTAAGCGGAGTTTTACAGGTTTGAATTCAGAGTTTTCCTTCTCCTAGACTAGTTGCCTAACCAAGGCTGAAGAACCTAGTCTGCCCTACTATTTACCCATAGCTGGAGGGAGAATAATTGGATTCATACCTTTCCCAAGGGTATTAGTGCTATGTGAAATGCAATCAGTCAGGTCCAGGATTTGAACTCGTGTCGCCGTGTCCATATCCTGCGACGATAACCATTATTGTCCCCATATATAGTGTTGTGTGTATATGTTTGTGTGCATGTGTGTATGCATACATGTAGTTAGGCTCAGTTTAATGTTGACTTGAATCAATTATTTTTTATTTGAAGTAATGAGTAGTCATTGGTCTGGTATATTGGCATTATTTCAAAGTTTCTCTTACTGCATTTATAAGAGTGTTTTAATATATAAAGTTTTCTATTTTCTGGTAATTTAATGTTACTTTTATGTAAACAGACTCTATTGTTAAGCATTTGTGTGCATCCTATGTAGATTTTGTTGTAGTTTGTACATTTGATTATGTAAACTACATTTTTTGGATTGCAACTTAAATTTCTATTCTTAATGAATGTTATTTTCAGGTTTTCAGAGGTATAGGATTTTCCTTCTATGATTATATTACATACTCCACATCTTTTATTGTTGAATTTTGAGACTCCATACATTGCGTACTCCTCAAATTTAGATGAGGTTTGTATGTGTTTTAACTTTTTTGGTTGTCGTTTGCTTTTGTCACGTGGTCTACCACTGAGAGGAGAGAAATAAGAAATTTCCCCTACCCCTCCGTGTTTGAATTAACAGGCCGCCAAAGTCTGACTGTTAAAAGAGGAATAAGGAATGTAGGTCAATTCCTCGCGGCCGAAGTAACAAATCCGGGTCAGAATGAAAGCCAACAGATGTTTGCACTCTGTGACCGGTCCCTGACAGGGTGAAGGAAGAAGAAAGTGGCCAAATGATTGCCCAGAACCCTAAAAACGGAAGTAGCACCCTTTTTGTCAGCAGAAATAGGAATAAAAGAATTTAGTTTTGAGGACAGAGGTCACCGTGAGAGGACACGGGATCTGATGCCAAACTCTGGGCGAAGAAGCAGAGCTGGGGTTTTCAGGACTGCAGTTGGCATGATAAGATGTATTGAAACTGTCGCCGAAATTCTGGAGAAAAGCAGAAAGAATCTTGGACAAGAAGATGACAGACACCTTCAAGCCAAGCTATATAAAATCCTGCTAGCCCGTAAAAGAGAAAATACTCTCAGAAGGAACCCGTCAAAAAGCTAAGTAAACCTTAAGACTGTTTTCTCCCTCCACCCTTCCTAAGTATTACAATTACATACCCTCTCTCTCTCTCTCTCAATTTAAAGAAGGAAGAAAGAAAAGAATTAGGACGAAAGACATTTGTATATTGGATATTATCCGCTGATAATATAGCCGACACATTAAATATGTGTGTCCGCATGTATTAAAAACCTTGTTATATTTTATATCTCTCCTCATGTTGAAATTTATTCATTGTGTTGTCTGCCTATCAAGTTGTCTTTTGCATGTTCCTTTTCAGCTTCATTCGCCTCAATTTATTCTCGCTAAATGTCCTATTTGCCTTTAAAAATATTACACAGGAAATTGGAATTGTCGACTACAATAAATAACAATATTATATCTAAACCTAGAGGCCCATATACACAAACATGCCTGTTAAAGAATGTATCCAACAATTAAAATTTCATTTACAAAAAGTTCTCTCCCCTTATCATCGCCCAAATAATCCAAATAGTTAATTTATGAAGCAGCAACTGTTTTTTCGAATATAATAATATTTAGTACCAGCAAAAATCTGGCCTTCCTATGGGATAGCCTTTAAGTGGCATTCTAGCTTGCCTTTTTCTAGAATTTTTAGAATCCAAACCTTTCAAATACATTTTGCCAAATGATATCCACTTCTTTAGATACATGATGATATTTTAATCATTTACCCTAATAAACACAACATTCTTTCTATCACACACAGATTTAGTCAAATAGAACTAAGCTTAAACTTCACATATGAACTATAAAAACAATTTTTCATCTTTTGTTCGACATCCTAGTTATAGCAATAATAATAGCAATAAATGTGAATTCAAAGTTTACCACAAAGAAAACAGCAAAAATGATTGCATATATTTTTATTCAAACCATAGCATTAAAACAAAAAGTGGCATTCTCATAGGTTTTTGCCTCAGAGCCCTAAGAATTTGCTCTACTAATTTTCTAAATGATGAAGTTGAACACATCAAAAACTCTTTTTCTAAACTACAATGTCCTGAATCTTTCATTAACCGTGCAAATTCAAAAGCCATGAAAATCTATAAACATATATTCTATGATTAAAAAAAACAACCTAGGTCACATATTAACCCTATAAAAAGACACATAATATTACCTTTAAATCCCACAATTCCCCTCATTGAAAAAAATTTAAACCACTTAGGCAGAAAAACTGTTACTTGCACAACAAAAACAATTAAACAGGTATTAAAAAATAACTCCAAATTCTTTCTCTGATACATATCTGGGTATATTAAATCTATTGTCTAGGATGCAATTAATTATATCGAGAGGAAATAAATAAATGCATTAAATTATATATAGGGGAAACTTCAAAGAACTTTTTAAAAAATTTATGAACATAAAAAAGATTTTAAATATGGAAACAACCAACTCTTTAGTTTCACATAATATTTTAACCAACCACATATTCAACTTTCATAACTCTACCATATTAACTTTCATTCATGACAGAGGTAAATGCAGAATAATCAAAGCCTGTGCTATAATAAATTTTAACAATTATACAAAGACAAGGTTTTTATAAAATATCACCATCTCAAGCTAAAGTGATGCTGAAAGATTTCAACATTGATTTATAAGATTGGCCTTTTTCTGGACATTTAAAACTGCAAATATTTAAAGCCATTGAAGATTTAAAAGCAAACGCTATAATCTTCAATGGTAAAGACGCTCTTACATAGTAGTAATACGCAGAAACAAAAGTTACATCAATTTTGTAATAGATCCTCCCCTGATGATGGCCCAAAGTCGGGCAGAAAGTACTAGGGATACATACAACCATGGACAATACATAAATCAATTCCCGCCAAAAACGATAAAAGCAATACGGGAATACGAACGGATCCAGAAGAAAATATGTAGACAGAAAATGTCTATTATGTTTAATGAAATTTGTATATATGGATATATATATGTGTGTGTATATATATATATATATATATATATATATATATATATAGAGAGAGAGAGAGAGAGAGAGAGAGAGAGAGAATGTGTGTATATATGTGTGTGTGTGTGTGTGTGTGTGCCTTTTTATATATATGTATAGCTATAATTATATGTATATATATTCATACATATGTATGTATATGTTTCAAATTTTCTTGATAGTTTTTATGGACTAGAACACTTAGGAAATTTATGAACCTCTTGATTCACTCTGTTTTTTGTTTAATTTTTCCACTATCATTCTTCTACAAGGATAGCTTTGGCATTAAATAACCCATGAATTTTGATATTCCATTAGAGAATTAAACCAAACCAACTGATTGATTTGTATGATTGACTTTTGTTGTGTGTTGTGGATTCAATCTCCATCAAATAAAAAGAACAGAATTCACATCAACATTATTGAAAAAAGGAATGTTAAGTATTTGATGACTACTACTACTACTACTACTACTACTACTACTACTACTTTATTTTACACTTTTCAGATCAAAGAAACAATGAGTCTTTATAGTGTAGTGTCTAAAATGCTGGACTGTGACATTATATTAAGTGAGTTCAAACTCCAGTCACATTCATTTATAGCCTTACACCCTTGGGATAGGTATTAACCTTCCCATCTTCCCTCCAGTTATGGATTAAATAGTACCACTGCTATTCTTTTACAAGGATAGCTTTGGCATTAAATAACCCATGAATTTTGATATGCCATTAGAGAAATAACTCAACCAAACCATAATGTGATAGAAACTAAGTAAGATGATAGGCAATTGGTACTTATGCCTTGGCTGAAAACTATACCTGACTCCAGAATCATTTTTTAAAGACCTTTATAGTGACAAAGCTGCCATTTTTTTTTTAGCTGCATATATATAAGATGTATATAAATTCATGTTTTTATAAAAGAATTGGTAGAAATGCTAGTTTGAAGAGGAGTTGAAAATGTCATTTTTGATTTATTCATTTTTATTTTAATCCTCTTTTCTGTCTGTCTCTTATTGAAAAAATTCTTTGATCATTATGATTAATATCTGATTTTTTTTTCCATTAAAGATCAAAAAGCTATTTACTAAAGAAATTTTCTACTGGGAATCTTATTCAATGCATTTATAAATATTATATGAGCATTTATGCTCAGTGTAGCATTTCAACCTTAAATATTTTTGCTGAACTTCTGGGACTGAATGTTGGTATCTAATTATATTTATTAGATTCTTTCTGCTGAAAAGTTACTGTCTACATTGCATGTAATACATTGTTTAGTTGGTTGATAAAAAAACATGCAATTTGATATTCAAGAGTATTCTCTTAGCACAGCTGATAGTGTTCTAATATTTGGTACATTCCACTCATCTAATTTAAGACACAATTAACATTATAAAATACTTTGAGGAATGGACTATCAAATAAAAGTAGATACATTTGTTATGTATTTATATATGTTAATTATTCTAAATTAAAACTGGTTCTATTAAATATCTTCAATTTTTTTAATATCTTGCTTTTTTGAATTTTTTTGTTAAAAGATTGACTTGTAAATATCTATTGCCAAGAACAGATAATAATACTCAAATATCTGCATTATCTATTAAAACAAATTAAATCTTGCTAATTAGCAGAAAACATAAGATACATTGAAAGTTATCATCAAAGATTGTATGATGAACTATTTCTATGTCATTCTGATCATTTAGACAATTCAGGTTCAAATTGCTAATTTTTTACTACAATTATTTCTATCATAAAGACCAGTTTTTGTATGTATGTTACCATGGAGCAAAAATAGCTCTTTGTTTCTTTTTTTTTTTTCAAGAATAGCATTAAGATGTTCTAACTTAGAGAATAAAGTAATTTCCAATTCAATTTGCTACATAATAATGTTATCCACATTTGTGTTCTAGATTTTTATAATTTCTCAAGGGAGGTTACTGCTAACTATTGAGTCTTTCCACTTATTTTTTCAGTTAATTACTATAATTTTTATGAATAGGATCTAACTTTAAGTGCTTAAGCAAAAATATTTAAAAAATAAACATCTAAATAGAGAAAAGTAAAGATAAGTAAAGAATGACTAAATAATCATTCATATTTACTTGGAGTAAAAATGATTTTTGTGTATGAACATTTTTTTCTATGACAAAGAAATTTTATATATTGGTATGTTGTATCATAATTTGGCCGTTTTAACAATAATTACCACAGTAGAAATGATCTGAACATTGTATAATTCATAGTTTTATATCAGCATTTTTCATGCTACAAAAAATTAGGGTATTAAAAGCATCATACGGACATTGGCATAATGGTTAGAGTGTTCACCAATGGCCCAGGAGACATCGGTTCAATCACAGGTCGAGTCATACCAAAGACTCAAAAAAAATGGTACTTGATGCGGCCTTGCTTAACACTCAACATTATAAGGTGGGGATCAAGGGTAAAGTGGAGGAATCCAGGGAAAGGAGTAGCGCCCTCCCCTATACCTTAGTGTAGTAGCTATCGAAAAGGGAGCCTTCAGGTCACCCTCGACTACGGTTGCCAACTATGAACTAAGTCGTTTTGGGAGAGATTATTTTCCGTTTATCATGATTACCTGATTCAGCCTTGATTATTATCCTCACTTCAGTACAAGGATTTTGTACCTTCATTCCATTGTCTTTATCATTGCTGTGGTCTCTTTTCCCTCCTCCTCTTGTTACTACTACTAGGGAAGGTAGTGACTATGTGTATTCTATGTGTTTTAGTTTTTTGTTGTCTTTTTGGGGTGACATTTTTCAGTCACAGAAGATAAGCAGTTTTGCAAAGTGCAATTTTTTTTGTATTTTATAGAGGCTTTGGTTGCCTGGTATCTTGTTAATGTATTTGTATCTGTCTCTGTCTTGATTATACCCAGGAGCTTCTACTATTACTAGCATGGTGGTAGTTTCAAAGTTGGTTGTTGTTGTTGTTGTCAATGAGAATTCATCTTTTTGATAGTGATATTAGAGTTTGGTTTGATTTTATAGCATATCAACCATTGTTGATTATTTAATGCGAAATCCTGTTTTTACATATGTATTAAGTATATGATTTGTAAACGCATTTTGTAGATAAACACAGTTAAATGAGCAAGCAGTTCTATTTCATACAATTCAGTTTAGCATAAGTTAACAAAATTAAATGGTTCCAATTATAGCTTTGTATCACTAACAATTTAAGTAAACATCTATTTCTAACTATTCAATTTAGCATAAGTCAACAAAGTTAAATGATTCCAAGTATTGCTATGTGTCACTAACAATTCAATTAAGCGTCAGTCATTTTTTTACACACAGTTAAATGATCAAACAGTTCTATTTCAAATAATTCAATTTAGCATAAGTCATTTGTTTGCACACAGTTTAAATGTCAAACAGTTCTGTTTGACCCATTGATAGGACCCTATCAGGTGCTACTACTGTGGGCCTGGGTGGAACTGGTATCGATCGCAATGAAGAGGTATTCCACATTCTCCAAATATCCAAGGCTGGAACCTTGCAATCAGATTGTTTAATGCCATATCCAGGACACTTATTGGCAGGGTTTTTACCCTTTGCAGAAATGCAGTCAGTATATTCTACAGCTCCAGCTGACTGAGCTAGATATTATTAAAACTATTCAAAGCATACTATTGTTTGTTAATAAACCATTGTACTATGTTACATAAATATTGTTTCTGAATACTATGTGTCATTTCTTAATTGATAATGTTGCAAAAGTACAGAAAATGACTATTATTCCCTTCAAACTTTGTTTTTGTGCTGTAGATAACATTATGTAGCACAAATTTTGATTCTGGAATACTATGTGCAATTTTTTAATTGCTTATAAAAGCATAGAAAATAGCCATTAGTTTTTCTGACATGAATAATAAAATTTAGTAATTAACCTATTATCTAATGTAAAAATGAGTAAATTTGCACATTTTCTTTTCCATAAAATTTGAATAATGCAAATGAATCAAAATTTATATGTATTTATTTTAGAACTATACAAAAATGAACTAAAATATTTTGAAGAGAGTTGTTTTTCAAGATTTACTTCTGTAATTTAAATCACTTTCAGATCTCTAAATATAGTCTCTTATCATGTTTTCCTTATGCATTCATTGGGGAAAGTGTTCACCTTTGCTCCTTTCTGTAAACTGCCATTTTTTTCTTAGAATTCATTAAGATTAGTGTCAAGGATATGGACTTTCATAGACATCCTGTACCCCATTTTACCATAGTTCTTTACAAGAGCTTCAACCAGTTCCATTTATTTTTCAATCTTGTGATTGTCCATGAAGTCCTGAACCACTATGACAAAGTTGTTCAAAGCTTCCTTTTCCTTTCTACCTTATTTTTGAAATGACTATAAAAAATTTGTTTTGGGTTAATTGTAAGTAAAGTTCTCAACCTTAGTTGAGGGTGACCCGAAGGCTCCCTTTTCAATAGCTACTACACTAAGGGTAGGGGAGGGCACTACTCCTTTCCTTGGATTTCTCCACTTTACACTTGATCCCCACCTTATAATGTTGAGTGTTAAGCAAGGAGGGATTAAGTACCATTTTTTGAGTCTTTGGTATGACTTGACCAGGGATTAAACCCCAGTCTCCCGGGCTATTGGTTAACACTCTAACCACTATTAAAGTCATTTGATTATTTTTTAAAGACTTAAGTATTTACACAACTCCTGTTAATAATTGTATATAATTATCTTACTTAACCCTTATAAGTGTAGTTACATCCGCATGGTATAGGGGCTAACGTGCTAGACTGTGACATTGTAGTAAGTGAGTTCAAACTCTAGTTTTTCTATTGCATTCACTCTCAAGCCAATGCCCTTGCGAAAAGTATAAACCTCCTTATCCCACTAGCTATAGATTAAATAATACTACTACTGTTTTTCACCCAGGATGGATTTGGCATTAAATAACCCATGAAGGTTGATATGCCTAACTATTTGACTAATTCCTACACATGAACAAACTACTTTTAGCTGACTAGCCAAAAATTTATATCCATCAGCCCTGTACAGAAACTGGTTGCTGTCTTGAGGACTTACCAATAGCGATGTCCAAAAGAAACAGAGATAGTCCAGAAAATCCATGTTGTCAATATGCTTTGATGATGATGATGATGATGGTGGTGGTGGTGGTGGTGGTGGTGGTGATGATGATGATGATGATGATGATGATGATGATGATGATGATGATTTGACTATGGTAATATCAAAGTAAAAATTAAACAATTTCTTATAGAATATTTTAATTTTACATATAAAAATTATATAAAAAACAACTTGTTGGTTTTGTATCCTTTTATGCTTTAGCTTGAATAAAACCCCTTTCACTTAAAATCAGGGTTTTCATCAAGGTTTTCAAACTCAATATCATAAAAGGACTATTACATCTTGGAGAAGAGGCACAGTGAACCATAAGTGCATTGTCCATTATTTGATAATAATAATAATAAAATTAATAGGCTGTTTAGGAAGATTGTTCATTTATTTAAAAAAAAAGAATATATGTATATTTACAAAACCCTCCACATAGGCAGAATGTGACACAAGGTCAATTTTTAGCAGAGTTTAACAGGTTTAAATTCAGAGTTTTCCTTCTCCTAGATTGGTTGTCTAACCAAGGCTAAAGAACCCAGTCCACCCTAGTATTTCTCATAGCTGGAGAGAGAACATTTGGATTCATACCTTTCCTAGGGGTATTTGTGCTATGTGAAATGCAATCAGGAACATTCAGGATTTGAACTTACATCACCGTGTCCATTTCCTATGATGATAACCATTACACTATGGGCCCCTCAAGAATATGTATGTAACAATAGATAAATGAAAATATGTAAAGGAGTACAAAAAATATGTAAACGAGTACAAAGAATATGTTAACGAGTACAAAGAATATGTAAACGAGTACGAAGAATATGTAAACGAGTACAAAGAATATGTAAACGAGTACAAAGAATATGTAAACGAATACAAAAAATATGTAAATGAGTACAAAAAAATCTAAGGTGAATCAAACAAAAAAAATTTTTTTTTTTTTTCCCTTTTTGACTGAATATCAGACTTACAACTGATGTTAAATAGAGTTCTTAATGCATTTCTTTAATTCCAGTTAGTCTATGTTGAAGTTGATTTTGATAAAATTTTGTACTAAATCTGGTTTCTAATTATATAAATTATCCAGCCTCACTATAAATTGTGAATATTCATCTATAAGTCCTGTCATATGCTTCCAATCATGGCCAGAATTTACAAAGATGAAGCAGATGTTATGAGAAGAAAAAAATGTCATGTGGAAGAGCTGTATTTGTTTATGGGTGGCATGTTTGAAACTTTTGACTTTTGTCAATTTGCTATTCAACTCACATGATACAAATCATTATGATATCAGTAGAGATAATTTTGTTTATTTGGAAAATATATTATTTTCATTTTTTTTAATCAACAAAGACCAAGTTTTAGGGATCATTCTATATTTCATTCATCTCTTAGTGCAATCAATTCAAAAATCTTTTCTTTTTTCTCTATGCACCAGCTTTACATTTGTCCTAAAAAATATCCATTATTTATGCAGTATTCATGAGAAAAAAAATTATTTTTCATTTAATTGAGAAAGAAGAAATTTTAGAGCAAAAGAAATACAAGAGAAAAGATGTTTATATCTGTAAGGCATTTGAGGAAAATAGTATTTACTCCTAATTTATGCATAGATTTATTATGCATTATAGGAGAAATACTTTCTATCATGTAAAATTACTTCCAATCTGGATAAAACATTTGGAAGATTATGATGTAGGTCTCTGTACTGTAACTGCTTACTTTTATTTTGTCAATTTGTTAACATCTGTTGTTAATTTTTACTTTTTGTGTCAAAAAACAGGAACTCTTCCAGGCTATAACCACATCAGTACTATATAGTTGTACCACTTGAACTCTAACAAAACACCTAGAGAAAAATAGCAGTTGTACGGTCCCTTACCTCCCATCTCACAAAACATCCAAGATTAGCACTACATGTTGAGCACTGCTGGAGATGTAAGGATAAACTCATAAGGGAAGTTCTCCTATGGATTACTACTCAGGGACATACTAGTGTTGGCTGATCAGCAAAAACCTATCTTCATCAGTTTTGTGCAGAAACTAGATGCCATCTAGAAGATTTGCCAAGAGTAATGACTGATAGGCACAGATGCGGAGGTGAGTCAATAGAATCTCTGTTGTTGGCATACCTTGAAGTTAAAACTTTTTGTTTTGACTGTATTTATACATGATTGTGAAAATGACTTGAAATCACAACTCTCCATGAAAATTTGAAAATTGATAAATTACTGTGTGATCAATAATTACAGTAATTATATCACCTGTTTTAAGGGGAAAATTAAAAAAGTTAAGCAGTTCTACAGTTCTGCTTTTCCTATCAAATTGTATTATATATTTTACCTCTTTACTTATACATATGTGTCAAAGAAGCCAAGTGTTTATTTTCTTTTTGTAACATATCTCAATTAAAGAATCTATGATAGATTAACTTTGTTTTTTATTCACTATCAAACTTGAACCAAAAGAATTAGGATTTTTCAATTAATATCCTAGATATTAACTTAGCTTCTACTCTTCAGACACTTAAGTTGATATAGCCAAACATAAGTTGAAATATCATATATTAATAATTAGGAAAATATTATTTGTTCATCCTCTATAGATAATTTAACAGTTTGATATAGAACTACCAAATTTGGTATATATACTTACTGGACCCTGGGAAAGGTGTTAGCACAAGATATTTTGATGAAAGGGAGGCTTTCATCCAGCAGGGGTCTCTGACAATAAGTAATCCTCAGTGAAAAGCTTTGATGCTGCATAATATAAATAACTATACAGTATTCAAATTTCCAATCTTCTAAAAAAGAAAGTTTTTCTTTGTAAAATGATTATTCATACTAAACATTAATTATTAAGTTTATAGGTTGTTCTAGCTGGAGAAGTAAAATAACTACTTCCATAGACTTATTGCTTAGTTAGGACTAACAATCTGGACAAAAAAAAACTATTTAGATTGATAAGTTTCTTAAATGTCACTCTATTAAATTTAAAGAAATATTTCTCTATTAAACTGTAAAATTTTTCACAGCAATATTAATTTCATTCTAATATCAAAAGATATAATTGGCAAATCTCTTTTATATTGTAGATTTACTTTTTATTATGATTATTACCAAATGTAACCTTTGTGTAAAATTTTTAATTGACAGCAAAGATTTAAAATAGACATTATTCAAACAATTTTATAAGTACTGTAATTATTTGTGTATAACATACATTCATGCATAATATGCACCCCAACAGTGGACAGCAAAATTCTGGGGAAAAAACTCTTATTTATAATGTACACTGACTTTTAGTAACAGCTAAATTTAACCTAAATTTTCATACTGACCAAAAAAAAAGAATTTATATGGTTTATATTATATCTTAAAACATAAAATTTACACAGTACTCATGCAAAAAATGTAAGAAGCTTGTAACAAAAATGTAACAAGCTTGAGGCAAAAATAGGCTCACATTAGAGTGTCCGCCAATGGTCTGGGGGACCTGGGTTCAATCCCAGATTGCGTCATACCAAAGACTTTAAAAATGGTACTTGATACCTCCATGCTTAACACTCAGGTACTGTATCGAGGGTAGAGTGGAACAATTTTGGGAAAGGAATAGTGCCCTCCCCTACACCTCGCTGTAGTAGCTAGTGAAAAGGGAGCCTTCTGGTCCCCCTCGACTTCAGTTGCCAACTTTACTTACTTTTTAGGTAAAACAAAATTATAAACATATTCCAGTGGTTATTTCTCTGTAGTTGTGTAAAACGTTAGTTTGAACCATAGATATAACTTTCTTTTAGTCATCCCATCCCAAATATGGTGAGGGGTCTAATTTATATAGTTCTTGTGTATAATATGTACCTTACTTTTAGTCTGAAAAATCTGAAATGATAGTGTTTTATACATAAATCATCATCATCATATCGCGCTGGTAGCACGGATATCCCTGACCCTCTCTCGCCACTCCTCCCTATTGTTCATCGCCCTAGGTAGGTCTTCAGGACAACATCCCGTATCCTCACATAGCTGCTGAATGTATGTTCGTGCTGGTCGTCCTGCTTTTGCACAGCCATGTGTGGGGGTGCATATGAGTACATCTCTTATGAGTTTGTCCCTGCTTCTCCAGCAGTGTCCTGCATGTCTGGTTCGTCTAACTTGAATAGTTTTCGTGATAGGGGGCAGGTGGCCGTACAGTTGGTGTCTTGTGGGGTGTTGCCGCCAGGACTTGTTTAAGATTGCACGTAGCATTCTTGTGTAATTGCCGTCTAGCTTCTTCTCCAGCCGTTTTGTTAGCGTCCATGTAGTGCAGCCATATAGCAGTATCGATGTGACCGCTGCTTGGAAGAAACTGCGTTTCATTTTATCGCTTAGGTCTGATTTCCATATAATCGATAGCCTATTGATAGCTGTCCATGCTTTCGCTAACCTTGTTTTGATGTCCTTTTCGGTTGATTCGACGCTGCTTCCTAGGTAAGTGAATTTGTCTACTAGTTTAAGAGGGGTTCCTTCTAGAGTGGAGATGTCCCCCGTTTGATTATAGCATATTTATTCCGTTTTGTGTGCATTAACATAGAGGCCTATGCTTGCTGCTGCTCGTTCCAAACTATGCAGTAGTGTTTCGGCTTGGTCAGGTGTATTTGCCAGTATCGCTATGTCATCGGCGTAGTCGGCGTCGGTAATTATTGTTGCGGGGTATCTTCTGCTTCTTTTCTTCATCAGTTCGAAGCCATTCTCTTTGATTTTGTCAATCGATGTTCTAAGTATGTAGTCTAGACAATTATTTATACATAAATAATTATCATAAAAAGTATTTATGATATTTGTTAGTCTTGCAATGTATGAAGTTACTTACCAAGTAACAGAAACTTTGCTCACTTTTTGGTGAGTTTCTGTTACTTGGTAAATCACTTTCTTCTTGATCCAAGTTTTGACCTCTGGGTGTCAATGAAAACTTCACTAGTTAAGGATACATTGATTCCAGAAACAAATACCTATATAAGTTTATAAGTTAAAAAACTGATTTTTAAATAATTGTTGAGAAACCATCGAGTTTTTTGAGAGATTACTTTATAGATGATAAAAAGTAAGTTTCATTTCAATTACGTTTTGGTTTGGTTTCTTTTTTTAATGGTATACCAACCTTTGTGTGTTATTCATTGCCAAAGCATTTTTTGTAAAACAGTAGTAGTACTATTTAACAAATAGTTGGGGGAATTAGGAGGGGGTTCATACCTTTCCCAAGGGTATTAGCCTAAAAGTGAATGTAATCATGTGACAGGAGTTTGGATGTTAACCATTACACCATGCCGACTCCAACCTATTGCATTTTGTAATCGTGAGGCTGTAATGTAATTATTTTCAGTTTCATACAATGCTTTACATTTGAATAGAATAACAGCTGTCTTATATTAGCAATAAGAGATTAAATTGAAATAATCATTAGAAAAAAATGATAATGGAAAAATGTATATTTTAAAGAAAGTAATTAATGTAAAGAAGATCTAGGAATTTAATATCTTAACTAATTAACAGCTTTCAACAGAATATATGATTACTTGTTTGTTTTGTCACTGACTGAAGGCTTTTCATTTCTTTAGTGTCTGGAATATCCAAGTACTATTTTTAGCAATCATATCTAAAATAATTCTTATGTATATTTATCTATTGGTATATGAAATACAACACATTAGTGACTGCAGCTATGAATTTAAAACATGTGTGTATTCTTTAAAGATTATTCTTTTTAATATTTTTCTCTTCTAAGATCGTTTGTCTTATTTGTTATTGTTCATTCTCTTTACATTCAAATTCTGTATCTGGTTTGTCTTTTTCTGTTAATAGATAAGTATTTTTTTTATGTTTATATATAATGTATATTTACTTTTATGAGTAAATTTAATTGGTTGGTTGTGTTTTATGGCATATCAACCCTTACAAGTTACTTGATGCTAAATTCTGTTTATACATATATATATATTTATTAGATATATATGATTTTCTGGTCATGGTAATTCAATTCACAATATTAATTCCTCTACTAAAAAAAATAAAAATATGTACAAATATATATGATTTGTAAATAAATAGTTTGTCGATAACATTTTTACACAAGCCAGAGCTCATTTGTTTGTACACTGTTAAATTTCTGAGTAAAGTTTGGAAGGAAATATGATGTGTTGAAAAAGAAAAAGATATTTTAGAAAATCAGATTGAAATGTTTCACTTAATGTTTGGAGTTATGACACTTATTCTCTGTTGTGATAACAATCTGATTTTCCAAAAATGTCTTTTTCTTTTTCATTTGCCTTTTTTCAGATATGCTCTTTTTTTAGATATATTTGTTTTTTGTCTTATTTTATAAAATGCCTATTTTTTTGCATATGTTTGTATGTAGTTTTAAGGAAAATATACACTTTTAATTAGTTCTTAACAGTTACATTATTAAGTATTAATTAAGATTGCGCATATTTATGTATGTTCTCTTTAGATAGGTATTTTACTTATTATTACTGCTATATTTTACAGGATAAAACATCACAAAACTGCCAGGTAATAGTTTTTAAATGCTTTTAATTAATTAAAAACAGCTCTACAACTTTTAATAAAGATATGAATCAACTGAAATGCTATACATACAGTAATTCAATTCCCCTAATGAGCACCTTGGTTAGCAAGCTAAACTTGATTCTCACTGGGTACCTCATACTTCTGGCTTTATGCTAAACTAAGCTAAGCTTAATAAATGGCAATTTAATTCTCAAGACTTCAGGCTTTGATTAAAGTGTAGTATCTGTCAGCTATGTCTTCAAGCAGGACTCAGCAAAAACACAAACAAAAAAGAAAAACAGACTAAGCCAGTTCCTGAGGATTCTGACCCCAATAAAATACCTCACTGTACCAATGAGGAATGTTAAAATAATGGTCTTACATTTTTGTTAAACTAGTCTTGTGAACTGGATAATTTTTCTCTTTGACCACATGTGCATGTAAACCCAAATATTAAAAATGATTATGTGTGATATATTACCCTTGTGAGAAAATAGAAAAAATGTCAATTAAAGGAGGGAAAAATTAAACTAATTAGAAAAAGCAGCTATTCATGATTATAGAAAAAAACAGCTATTCATGATTATAGAAAAAAACTGAGTATGCTACAAGTTCATTTCCATATTTGATGTTTGTTGCATTTGTTTTTATTTATTTTTGTCTGAACTTGCAAATTAATCTGCTGCAGCTAACTCCACCTCCTCCTCTTCCTCCTCCTCCTCCTACTACAACTACTATTACTACTACTACTACTACTTTTACTACTACTATTTATTAGTTTATGCATCCAATTACTAAATTGATTTTTTCCACAGTATATTACTGTACATCATGTTTAATATAAGATGCATTAAAACAATCACCCTTTATTATCAAAGAAGTCTCTTCCAGATATTGACTAAATCCAGCATTTTTCTTCTGTTGATTTTTCTTTCCAAAACAAAATGGGTTTTATGATTATTTTTAATTTACCTATAAAACAATTATTCTTTTCTTCTTCTGCTCAATTTTATTTTATTTTGTTTTTCTCTAAAATGTTTATTAAAATAGAAACTTAGATTTTTATTATCATTAAAGTATCTTTGACTATTTTTATCATTAATATTCCTACTCTTACCATACAATTATCATTAGACCTTTTATTTTTGATAATTTCTTTTAGATGAAATTGATTGTTAGACTTCTTGATCTTCTTCTTCTTTTTTTCTTGAAGTCAACAGATACTAAGCTTTTTCAATACAATTTACCTACAGATTCATTCTAGTCTTTTGAGTAACTTCTCAATCATGAATAAAAAATCAGACCTCAATCTTTAGCATTTAACCTCAATTTTTTCTTTTTCATTCTTACTATACAATTGCTATTATTTTCATTGCTATTGATCTATAATTTTTGGTTGTGGATAATATAATAACAATTATAATCACAGGAGTACAAACTATTTTGCCATTGTTTGATATCTGTTATCTTTCACTAAGGATTTCTATTTTAAAAAATATTTGACAAGTAAGCCTGAGGTTCATTATTCAGATATCTATTTGTGGGTAAGGATTGTTTTTGTTCAGTTTAACTATCTATAATGATTGTGTAGTGAATTCTTTTTAGATTAACTTCAATTTATAATAATTGCTGCATTATACTAAAAAGATCAATGATCATGTATCTGGTAATATCAGATAAAGGAGATGTATGAATAATTAATACTTTTGTGACTCTGTGAACTTGACAGAGTTAAGACTAATGATTTACAAATTAACAAAGAGTTAAAAATGTGAATTCTCAAAGTACTGGCATAAAGGTACTGATTGGCCCTTTCTTTTGAGAGGTCAGAATAAAAGAAAAGAAAAAAGAAAAATTAATATATTTATGACTCCATCTGAGGTCTCTGTTTTGGAAAGAAGAGAATATTATGAAGAGAAGATATTCTGAAAAGAAACAGCCTATTTCCTGGGTCCTAAGCAAGATAGGACATCTGGCCTACTTCAGATGATAAAGTTACTGTGTCAGAAAGCCTCTGAGAAAATAAAATGAATTGCTAAATTTTGGGAACCTTCTTTTTGCCAGCATGCTTTAAAAATTATATTTGTCATGAAGACAGTTGGAATGACCTTGAAGAAGATGGCCAGATGAGAGCTAGAGAAAGTAAGAGAAATACAGGGACCCTGAGATATTACCCTGACAAGTAAGGGAGAAAGATATAGATTAAAGTTGAAATTAAGTGGGGTTAACCAGTTTCGCAAATATTTGCAAAAAATGAAATTAATATCATTTTGAACAGGTCACCAATCTAGAATAGGGAAATTAACTAACTAATCCCATAACTAGATAGCTCCACATCAGTTTGAGGCCCTCTTCAATATAAGGTGAAGATTTTAACATCTTGGGAGTTACTTTCCAGCTCTAACTAGATTCCATGTAATCTGAGAAGCTTCCAGATTTGTGAACTAAGAATTTAGATTATTTTGACAAAATTACAAATCCAGCGTCTCTAAAGTCAACAACAATGGGAAGGAAAATTGTATTTCCATACTTAATCACAGGCCTATGTAAACTATAGGATTATTACATGTATTCAATGAAGTTGAGTTCTTCCTTTTAGTCATTTTTTTTCTTGAAGAATTTAAAAAATTGTACAGCCACCAGCTGTCAGCCCATGTATCACTCAGCATTTCCAACTGTAACCTTAATGCCTTTCTATGATCAAAAGCACAGTATGGGCAGAGATGTGGATGGTTGTAAATTCTTCTGAGATTTCCAGACCAACTCAACACTCATCAACTATGTGGACCTATCTTTGAGTGACTAACTGGTGGATGGAATTCATCCAGATAGTCCATAATGGACTTATAATTCTGGTAAAAACTTTGAGGTGAGATGGAGTACATTTTAAAATAAAACAGGAATTCTTCCAAGCTGTAACCATACCAGTACTACTGTATGGTTGCACCACTTGAACCGTAATAAAAAGCCTAGGAAAAAAAGCGAGATGGGAACTACAAATGGATAAGTAAGTAAAGTTGGCAACCTTAGTTGAGGGTGACCCGAAGGCTCCCTTTTTGATAGCTACTACACCAAGGTGTAGAGAAGGGTGCTACTCCTTTCCTAGGATTGCTCCATTTTACCCTTGATCTATACCTTATAATGCTGAGTGTTAAGCAAGGTTGCATCAAGTACCATTTTTTGAGTCTTTGGTATGACTCGACCTGGGATTGAACCCAGGTCTCCCGGGCCATTGATTCAAACTTTGTATTATTTTAAACAAATGCTGGAAGCAACATCCTACAAAACAGCAGCTGTACAGCAATTTACCTCTCATCTCACAAATCATCCAAATAAGATGAGCAAGATGTAAGAACTACCTCATGAGCAACATTCTTTGATGGACTGCTACAGATGGAAATACCAACATTGGTTGACCAGCAAAAAACTTACCTTTATCAGCTCTGTGCAGACACTGGACATTGTCTAGTGGACTTAGAGCAATGGTCAATAGGGACAAATGGCCTGTGATTGTCAAAGGAATCCATGCTGTTGGTATAACTTGATAATGATGATGATATAGTATAGTATTAGTCACTACTTTGTATTGTTATTAACTTTGTTTGCTGGAGAAATGACAAAGTTGGATGGCTTTTAAATGGATTTTATTTAATCTTTTTGTAATTTTTATAGAGCAATTTGTATTGTGATATTTTTATATGATTATCTTTGGTGGGGAAATAGACCAGATAAGTTTGGAAGAGAAAGAAACAGTTAACTGCTATCAGAGTAAAATAAAGTTAGCAGTTTTTTTCAACATCAACCTTTCTGCTGGAACTAACACTCATGAAAAGATGTTTGTGACCTTCATCCATTTTATCTTTTTTTAATTACATTTGTATGTATGTATGTGAAGCAGGAACCACCAAACAGCAACAAGGAAGTGCTCTTATTTAACCTTTCATCCTTAGAAATGGATATTGCAAACTTCAAAATCCTGGATGAGTCTATTTGCGTTTCACATAGTGCTAATACCCTTGGGAAAAGTATATAATCAAACTTTTCTCTCTACAGCTATGAGCAAATAGTAGGGAAGACTGGGGTCTTTAACCTTGCTATGGCAACCAGTCTTAGAGAAGGAAAACTTGGAATTTAAACCTATTAAACTCTGCTTAAAAATTAACCTTGAGTCACATCCTTCTTGTGTAGAGGGGTTGGGTAAATACATATCAATCAGACCTTGCTCTATTTAATTTTTTCTTTTTGGAAACACAAGATTGTGCAAGTGCAACACTTTTTATATTTATCAGACCATAGGAGGCGCTGGTAGTGTAACTGTTATCATCAGAAATGGACAAAGTAAACTAAATTCAAATCCTGGATGAGACTGTTTGCATTTCACATAGCATAAATACCCTTGGGAAAAGTATGAACCCAACTATTCTCCTTCTAGATATGGGTAAATAGTAGGGCAGACTAGGCTCTTTAACTTTGCTCTTACAACCATTCTAGAAGGAAAACTCTAAATTCTTACTGGTTAAACTCCTCTTAAAAAAGTTGACCTTCTATTACATCTTGTTCATTCAAAGGAGTTGGTAAGTACATAAAAGGTAACTAGAAGAAAAAAAAAAGATAGAAACTAAAGAATATTGAAGACTGTGCTTTCATAACATCAAAATGAACTTATTTTCTTATTAATTACCTTCTTATATTGCTGTTGCTCTTTCTTTTCATATTATAACTTAAATTCTTTTCACATTATAACTTTGTTTAATAGTTCAGTTTATTATATGTACAGATTAGTCAAAAGAAGAAAATAAAAACTTCCTTCCAATTTCTTCTCTTCACCAAAAGTTTAGGAATAGAATTTTCTAATTTTATTTTATCAAACTATTTACATAATTTTGTTATTTGCCTCAGATTATTTACTAATGCCCTAAATGTGAAGCATACTTTTTAAAAAATTATTTAATATACTAGCAACTCTATAAATCTATTTTGATTATGTTCATATCCTAGAACACTTTGAATCTATTTTAATCATATTGATATCCTAGTAACTTTTTGAATCTGTTTTAATTATGTTGATATCCTTGTAACTCTATAAATATGTTTTGATTATGTTCATATCCTAGAACTCTTTGAATCTATTTTAATCATATTGATATCCTAGTAACTTTTTGAATCTGTTTTAATTATGTTGATATCCTTGTAACTCTATAAATATGTTTTGATTATGTTCATATCCTAGAACTCTTTGAATCTATTTTAATCATATTGATATCCTAGTAACTTTTTGAATCTGTTTTAATTATGTTGATATCCTTGTAACTCTATAA
Source organism: Sepioteuthis lessoniana (assembly GCA_963585895.1). Taxonomy (NCBI): domain Eukaryota; kingdom Metazoa; phylum Mollusca; class Cephalopoda; order Myopsida; family Loliginidae; genus Sepioteuthis; species Sepioteuthis lessoniana. The sequence goes on from CAUZXS010001522.1 coordinate 122,012, forward strand.
ATATGTTTTGATTATGTTTATATCCTAGAACACTTTGAATCTATTTTAATCATATTGATATCCTAGTAACTTTTTGAATCTGTTTTAATTATGTTGATATCCTTGTAACTCTATAAATATGTTTTGATTATGTTCATATCCTAGAACACTTTGAATCTATTTTAATCATATTGATATCCTAGTAACTTTTTGAATCTGTTTTAATTATGTTGATATCCTTGTAACTCTATAAATATGTTTTGATTATGTTCATATCCTAGAACTCTTTGAATCTATTTTAATCATATTGATATCCTAGTAACTTTTTGAATCTGTTTTAATTATGTTGATATCCTTGTAACTCTATAAATATGTTTTGATTATGTTCATATCCTAGAACTCTTTGAATCTATTTTAATCATATTGATATCCTAGTAACTTTTTGAATCTGTTTTAATTATGTTGATATCCTTGTAACTCTATAAATATGTTTTGATTATGTTCATATCCTAGAACACTTTGAATCTATTTTAATCATATTGATATCCTAGTAACTTTTTGAATCTGTTTTAATTATGTTGATATCCTTGTAACTCTATAAATATGTTTTGATTATGTTCATATCCTAGAACACTTTGAATCTATTTTAATCATATTGATATCCTAGTAACTTTTTGAATCTGTTTTAATTATGTTGATATCCTTGTAACTCTATAAATATGTTTTGATTATGTTCATATCCTAGAACTCTTTGAATCTATTTTAATCATATTGATATCCTAGTAACTTTTTGAATCTGTTTTAATTATGTTGATATCCTTGTAACTCTATAAATATGTTTTGATTATGTTCATATCCTAGAACACTTTGAATCTATTTTAATCATATTGATATCCTAGTAACTTTTTGAATCTGTTTTAATTATGTTGATATCCTTGTAACTCTATAAATATGTTTTGATTATGTTCATATCCTAGAACTCTTTGAATCTATTTTAATCATATTGATATCCTAGTAACTTTTTGAATCTGTTTTAATTATGTTGATATCCTTGTAACTCTATAAATATGTTTTGATTATGTTCATATCCTAGAACACTTTGAATCTATTTTAATCATATTGATATCCTAGTAACTTTTTGAATCTGTTTTAATTATGTTGATATCCTTGTAACTCTATAAATATGTTTTGATTATGTTCATATCCTAGAACACTTTGAATCTATTTTAATCATATTGATATCCTAGTAACTTTTTGAATCTGTTTTAATTATGTTGATATCCTTGTAACTCTATAAATATGTTTTGATTATGTTCATATCCTAGAACACTTTGAATCTATTTTAATCATATTGATATCCTAGTAACTTTTTGAATCTGTTTTAATTATGTTGATATCCTTGTAACTCTATAAATATGTTTTGATTATGTTCATATCCTAGAACACTTTGAATCTATTTTAATCATATTGATATCCTAGTAACTTTTTGAATCTGTTTTAATTATGTTGATATCCTTGTAACTCTATAAATATGTTTTGATTATGTTCATATCCTAGAACACTTTGAATCTATTTTAATCATATTGATATCCTAGTAACTTTTTGAATCTGTTTTAATTATGTTGATATCCTTGTAACTCTATAAATATGTTTTGATTATGTTCATATCCTAGAACACTTTGAATCTATTTTAATCATATTGATATCCTAGTAACTTTTTGAATCTGTTTTAATTATGTTGATATCCTTGTAACTCTATAAATATGTTTTGATTATGTTCATATCCTAGAACTCTTTGAATCTATTTTAATCATATTGATATCCTAGTAACTTTTTGAATCTGTTTTAATTATGTTGATATCCTTGTAACTCTATAAATATGTTTTGATTATGTTCATATCCTAGAACTCTTTGAATCTATTTCAATCATATTGATATCCTAGTAACTTTTTGAATCTGTTTTAATTATGTTGATATCCTTGTAACTCTATAAATATGTTTTGATTATGTTCATATCCTAGAACTCTTTGAATCTATTTTAATCATATTGATATCCTAGTAACTTTTTGAATCTGTTTTAATTATGTTGATATCCTTGTAACTCTATAAATATGTTTTGATTATGTTCATATCCTAGAACACTTTGAATCTATTTTAATCATATTGATATCCTAGTAACTTTTTGAATCTGTTTTAATTATGTTGATATCCTTGTAACTCTATAGATATGTTTTGATTATGTTCATATCCTAGAACTCTTTGAATCTATTTTAATCATATTGATATCCTAGTAACTTTTTGAATCTGTTTTAATTATGTTGATATCCTTGTAACTCTATAAATATGTTTTGATTATGTTCATATCCTAGAACACTTTGAATCTATTTTAATCATATTGATATCCTAGTAACTTTTTGAATCTGTTTTAATTATGTTGATATCCTTGTAACTCTATAAATATGTTTTGATTATGTTCATATCCTAGAACTCTTTGAATCTATTTTAATCATATTGATATCCTAGTAACTTTTTGAATCTGTTTTAATTATGTTGATATCCTTGTAACTCTATAAATATGTTTTGATTATGTTCATATCCTAGAACTCTTTGAATCTATTTTAATCATATTGATATCCTAGTAACTTTTTGAATCTGTTTTAATTATGTTGATATCCTTGTAACTCTATAAATATGTTTTGATTATGTTCATATCCTAGAACTCTTTGAATCTATTTTAATCATATTGATATCCTAGTAACTTTTTGAATCTCTTTTAATTATGTTGATATCCTTGTAACTCTATAAATATGTTTTGATTATGTTCATATCCTAGAACTCTTTGAATCTATTTTAATCATATTGATATCCTAGTAACTTTTTGAATCTCTTTTAATTATGTTGATATCCTTGTAACTCTATAAATATGTTTTGATTATGTTCATATCCTAGAACTCTTTGAATCTATTTTAATCATATTGATATCCTAGTAACTTTTTGAATCTGTTTTAATTATGTTGATATCCTTGTAACTCTATAAATATGTTTTGATTATGTTCATATCCTAGAACTCTTTGAATCTATTTTAATCATATTGATATCCTAGTAACTTTTTGAATCTCTTTTAATTATGTTGATATCCTTGTAACTCTATAAATATGTTTTGATTATGTTCATATCCTAGAACTCTTTGAATCTATTTTAATCATATTGATATCCTAGTAACTTTTTGAATCTCTTTTAATTATGTTGATATCCTTGTAACTCTATAAATATGTTTTGATTATGTTCATATCCTAGAACTCTTTGAATCTATTTTAATCATATTGATATCCTAGTAACTTTTTGAATCTGTTTTAATTATGTTGATATCCTTGTAACTCTATAAATATGTTTTGATTATGTTCATATCCTAGAACTCTTTGAATCTATTTTAATCATATTGATATCCTAGTAACTTTTTGAATCTCTTTTAATTATGTTGATATCCTTGTAACTCTATAGATATGTTTTGATTATGTTCATATCCTAGAACTCTTTGAATCTATTTTAATCATATTGATATCCTAGTAACTTTTTGAATCTGTTTTAATTATGTTGATATCCTTGTAACTCTATAAATATGTTTTGATTATGTTCATATCCTAGAACTCTTTGAATCTATTTTAATCATATTGATATCCTAGTAACTTTTTGAATCTGTTTTAATTATGTTGATATCCTTGTAACTCTATAAATATGTTTTGATTATGTTCATATCCTAGAACTCTTTGAATCTATTTTAATCATATTGATATCCTAGTAACTTTTTGAATCTGTTTTAATTATGTTGATATCCTTGTAACTCTATAAATCTTTTTTTAATTATGTTGATATACTGGAAACTTTTTGAATCTCTTTTCAACTGCATGTTCATCTCTTGTATTGCATCTATGATTAATGTTCTATATTTAAAAAAAATTAATGTCACTTTTAAAAAATTGTTTTATTTACAAGCCCTAGACACTAGATTGCAGTTATGTCTAAATATTGTCTTTACAAATATTTATATCACTGTTTTATTTGGATTTTACTTGTGCATTAATGTGCGTTTACATCAAGATTTTTGTTAGGTTTTGTTTTTGATTTACAAACTCAACACTAGATTTCAAACGTCGACCTCATAGCCTCTTTTTCAATTCACTCAACTGTCTCTTTGTTATTTGATATTTTTAAAAATATTTTTTGTTATTTAATATTTGTTGAAATTACTATTAATCTACTGTCATTATAGTTTTGTCTGTAATAGTTTGTCATTCTCTATAATTATATGGAAATTTTGAACAGATTGTTATTAAATTTACAATAATACTCCCATAAAAATATTTTTCTTGATTCTTATTTTTTTTATAAAGAAATTGGTTTTGCTTACTATCATATTGAATTTCTCACATCCTATGGCACTGTAAAACTTTCAGTCTGTGTTATCACGGTTTTTCTTTTTACATAATCCATATAGCAATTTGTATCATTAGTTATTTTCTTCTTTCTGTTTTTATTACCTTTTCTTTTCCTGTAACTTAGCCTTTATATTTTTATATATTAAATTTGTCAATATCTTTTTTGATATCTGGCTATAAAAGCTTATTAATTGATAAATTTTGTCTTTTTTCTTTTCACTTATAAGATTAGTATAAAATGGCATATCAATTATTAAGTTTAATTTCTGTCTGAATTTTTTGTGTTAGGCTCTAATAATTTCCTTAGTTGTACTAGCATGGAAATGAATACCATATGGAAGCCTCTAATTACAAAATAACTATTGGTGTAAAATTTAATAATTCCATCCCCTAATTATAATATCAATTGCACAAACAAATATTGCTGTATAGCCACATACGTATACATAATACAAATATAAGTGGAAACATAGTCAACAATTATGACGCACTTCAATGAACGAACACACTTATTTATAAAAATATCTCTCTAACACTTTATTCTCGAAAGGGTTGATGTTGGTTGTGTGTGAGAGGTGAGTTGGAGATGGGGACCGACTGTTATTTTGACCCCAAGTTCTTCTGACCATAGCAGCACTTCTTTCTCATCTTAGCTGGGGTCACTCAACTGTGGGTCACTGAGGGCCCAAAGCCCTCTGTCTGCCACTGGCTCTCATGCTGGCATCTTGTCCCCAACTGACTCCAACTGGAACTGCCCCAAACCATCTGTGGCACCTGGTTATATAATTGTCTCACGCCCACCTGCTTTCGCTGTTCCTCCGCTTATTTTCACAGGTACATCTCTTGATTGATGGCTCAGTTGAGAGTCAATACATAACAATATATTCTGGTTCAATTATAGAAATATTAGTTTTAAAGCTCTAAGTTCCTACTGCTAGTCGATACAAACATTAGTTAAAGTTATCTTGACGTTGTAAGTTCAATCCATGTGACAGGCAATGAATGAAAAAGTCATGTAAGAGACAAGTGACATCTTGAGGAAGAATTAGCTGGTATGAGAAGTCATCTGAGCATGGACTTAAGCTGATAGAAGAGCTAAAGAAGATGACTGAAAAACTGCTACAGTCAGTTTACCTCTGAGGTATGTCAAAAAAACATTCAGAAAATCAACAGCAGGATGGTTTTCAAAAGCCGTTCCACCATTTGGAGATATATATCTCCCCTCCAAAATTTCCCTCAGAAAAAAAACATGACCAAGAACTGTGTATATTCTGTCTTATGCTGGAAATATAAAAGTAAGATATGCTGCCCCAAAAAAGTAAAACTAGAGGAACATCAGAAAATAGTAATCTAAAGAGAGAGAATGAAATCAAGCATAGCTGATCATGTATTGAGAGAAGAGGGCAGTCATCAACTCCTGGAGAATGAAGTTAGTATAATAGAATGTTGTAATATAAGGCAATTAAAAGAATCAGTACATATGTTAAGGACTTATAGTCTCTGTTAGACTAGCATAGAAATGGATATGGAAGCCTTTAATTCAGAAAGAAAGAACAATAGGCTTAAGATTCAATAATTCTCTCTCCAAATTATAATATGAATAATACAAATATCTTCTGGCTCAATTGAATAGGCAGACAAAATGACATTAGGTTTATGGCTCCAATGGAACAGAACAATTTCCTAGTAGATGTAAGTGTTATCTAGTTACCTGGTCATCAGAAAATGATATACACTTGTTCAATGGAAAAGAGGAATTAACTTGAAAAAATTAATTTGGAGATATCCTTCAAGCATGGTCCATGAAATAAGAACAACCTACTCCCATAACTAAAGGGTTCAGTCCAAAATTCTCTGGAGATTACCAACTATAACAGACACCTGAAAAAGGTCATCCAAAACATTGTGATTGTATTAACAACCAAGATGAGTACACTAGTCTCAACATCTCAGTGAATAATAGTTAAGATTAAATTAAACAAAATAAAATTAGTTATTAAGATGATTTCCAAGTTTATTTTAAACTGACAAGTTTAGCTAATTTGAATCCTATTTTATTATGTACTATATCCAATATTAAAAAGAAATTAATATGCGACTGACTGCATATGAAGCAAAGAATATTAAACATTGTACCTTTTATAACATCAAAATTAATTAACTTAATTATATATTAAACACCTGTTTGTGATATTGTTAACAGCTTAATTTTGTCATCCACGGATAATCTCTAACACAGCAAACATGATGGACTCCAACATCATAGTAAGTGAGTTCAAACTTCAGTCATGCTATTATGTCCACTTTCAAACTAATGCCCTTAGATAAAGTATGACCCCCACTTAACCTCCCCAGCAATGGGTTAAATAGTATCACTGCTGTTTTTCTAAAAGGATGGTTTTGGCACTAAATAATCCATGAAGGTTAATATGCCAGTAAGCAAAGAAACTATAAGCTCTTATAATAAGTTTTATTTTTACTTAATACTGCCAATAATGATATATAAAAACCTAAAAGAATTGTTATGCCTATGTTGTTACGATTATATTAACCAATATTAACTAGATATAAAATTACTAACAAAAATAAAAAATGTCTAATTAAAAGCAGTTTGGTTTGGTTTTATAGCATATCAACCAGTGTAGGTTATTTAATGGCAAATCCATTTTTATCCGTATAAACAGTTCTATTTAAAACAATTCAGTTTAGCATTAGTACACAGTTTAAATGTCAAAAGTGTCCCATCTCAACCAATTCAGTTTAGCATGAGTGTAGAAATTTTGGTAAGGAACTGGTGATCCTGTTTCACCGAACAGCAGCAGCCCCTTGGGGTCACGTGGCGTCTATTATAAAAAGGAGCTCCACTAGAGACTCGCTCTCTTTTGGTTCCACTACCAACACTGTTAGCACAGGTCCTTTTCATAGCAGCCCTTGATGGCACACGTATTTGGTACCTTCCACTACCAGCCAGGACCCAAGAGCAACGAACACACGTGCTGAGTTAAAAGGAACAGGACACACACAGTTAAGTTCCAGCTGGCATTTTATCTGCAAACCCACTTTATCTTCAACGCTACTTTACCTTCAAACACCTTCACAAAACCTTTACCTTACCTACCAAACCTACTTTACCTTCAACCTTACAACATTCACACAACAAACCTAACTTTAATATATCTTACACCTTGAACTCTTACTTGAACTCTCTTTTGTGAACTCTTCCAATTCGTTGTTTAATCCATTTGGTGTAAAACCCCTGTTTATTGTTGTTATTGTTGTATATAAATTTTGTTGCACGTATAAGTAGTTCGTCTTCCTTTCTTCAAAAGCTCTCACCCAAATCTCTACTGCTGTTTGAGTACAGTTTATTCTTTTACAAAACGTAGGAATAAAACAGGCTTTTCAGGGTACATAAAATTCCCCACATAAGTACACAATTTAGTTCTATTTGACCCATAGATAGTACCCTATCAGGTGCTACCACTCCTGGTCAGAGTGGAGCCTGGGAATTATGGCATTACTGGAGTCTCACCGTGAGACTGTTTAGCATCATATCCAGGACACTCAGGGGAGTCTTACCTCTCTGCACTGATGCAGTCAGTTTATTCTACAGCCCCAGACGACTGGGCCAAATTAAAAGCAACAAAAAAAAGTATATAATAACTGCATAACTTTCATATGTGGTATTTTTATTTTCCTTTATACTAGAGTGAATCAAAAGTTTTGCAATATTTTGGTAACATGAGGCACAATTCAACAGCTCTGGATGCTTTTACCCCTGAGGTCAGGAAGGGGACAAACCATGCTATACTGTGAGATTCTGCTTACCAGATTTACTTCTATGCAATTGTTAGTTATTATTAGTTAGTATGCCATTAGTTCTATTTAACCCATAGATAGGGCCCTAACAGGTGCTACCACACTGGGCCAGGGTGGACCTGGGAGCAATGGCAATGAAGAGGTGCTCCGTATTCCCCAAAGCTCCTGCATTACTGGGACCTCACCATCAGATTGTTCAGTGTCATATCCAGGACACTCATTGGGGGTGGGGTCTCACCCCTCTGCAGAGGTGCAGTCAGTGTATTCTACAGCCCCAGCCGACTAGAAAGACTAACATAGTTAATGATAGATTTTTTAAATTAATTCAAATTTCATACTAAAAATTTTAAATTTAAATTAAATGTAAAAAATATATACATTAACTGAACTGATGCAATTGTTGTTAGTTATTCCAATTGTTTATTAACTGGATAAATTTAGTAAGTAAAGTTTAGTAATAAGCAAAATATTGCCCTCCTCTCCTCAGAAAACAAACTATATAGATTGTTGATATATTTTTTTATTGATAGATTTATTTAATCATTTTTTATCTGTTTATTAAGTTAGCATTTAAATAAACATAGTATTTAATTTAGTCTTTTTAATTAACATTTATTTTAGTATAGACAATTGAAAGATGGTCTATTCTCAAAGTGACTTTGGCTTTTTCAGCTAAGTAGTCTAAACCTAATTCAAATATTTAACTAAATTAGACAGTTAAAAATAAAATTACAGATATTTCTTTTAAGATTTAATAAGATGGGAATTTCTCTCATATTTATTAAAATAAAACCAAACAATTAGAAATCAATAATGTCAAGTAAATATTAAAGTCAATTTTTTTTAAATATGCAAATTAGCCTTCTTGTTCACACTGTAAACTTCTATTTAGTTGTGTGTGTGTGTGTGTGTGTGTGTGTGTGTGTGTGTGTGTGTGTGTGTGTGTGCATGTGTGTACATATATATTTGGTTTAGCAAACCTTTACGAGTGAGTTCAGCTTTCATTGGGTGTCCCATTCATATGGCTTTGTGCCACATCTAAGCAAAAAGCTTTGTTAATTATATATATATATATATATATATATATATATATATATATATATATATATACCCCACACACACACACACACAATTGCATGGTATTAATATGCAGATAAGGCCAACAGTATTAATAATATAAAGTATTTTTCTTAACAATTGAGAATTAAATGATAATAAAATCATAAAAAATGTAATGTAAATAGCTAAGAGAATTGTAACATCAGTGGTGATGTGGTTTTGATTACAGACAGTCACCTAGTCTTCATTATAATAAGATATAATGAATACATCTAACATTTTTTCTTCTTTTAACCGACAGTATCACCCATAAATAAGTATACTCGTTCCAATTTTTTATCAAAAGCTAATTTTCTTCTAAACAAACATTGTAAAGTTAAGTAAGTAAAGTTTGGCAAGCGTAGTCAAGGGTGACTCAAAGGCTCCCTTTTTGATAGCTACTACACCAAGTTGG
>CAUZXS010001523.1:0-156774 GCA_963585895.1 Sepioteuthis lessoniana
ATATGCCAATTCTCTGTGTGAGATAACTGATTATTATATTCTTACACCAGGTGGAAGTACTGGGGAGAAACCTTTTGATCCAAGATACTACAGTGATCCTAAACAGAGTGCCAATGATAGACACTTTCATCCTAGGCAGAGCGCGCAGACATTACACTCTGATACTCGACAGAAATGATGAGCCAGGCATAAACAATCTTATCATTTTGACAAGTATAATGTTATTTCATTTAAAAAATTACAAAGGTTAAATATGAAACATCATAGGGATTTTCAGTGCCGTAATATTAACAGATAATCATCCATTAAACCAATCGATTCACGTAGGTTTTACAAGTCTCTCACTTTAATGACTACAAGAGAATAGGAAAATTACATAACGTCATTATTCCATGTGTGAAATGTCTTTTTGCCATTTCAAATGCACTGGAAATCCTGATCTTTACCTGCACTTAAACACTAACTAATAGAGCTTGGTTTAAATCTGATATTGTTGATGGCCGTGATAGAGAGATCGATATGAACAAATTATATATATATATATATATATATATATATATATATATATATATATATATATATATATTCTTTTTATATAAAAATACCAATAAAGAAATTCAGTTTTTTGATGTCATTAGAAATTTATTTCTGGTCGTGATGACCATCATCAGATGTTGCACGAAAGAAAATTATTTTCTTTCGAACAACATCTGATGATGGTCATCACGACCAGAAATTAATTTATAATGGCACCAAAGAAGTGAATTTTTAAAAAATTTCTATTTTTATATAAAAAGAATTTTTTAGCTTTGCACGTTGAATTTCAATATATTTTTAATCCCAAATTAATAATGTGTCGATAGCATTGAGCACTCAAATTGGATACTCCTACTCCTTGGATTTTCCCCTCGGATTATATATATATATATATATATATATATATATATATATAGAGAGAGAGAGAGAGAGAGAGAGAGAGAAGCAATCTGATTGATTGACAGATATGAACAGACTGATATATATATATATATATATATAGTAAACAGATGAGAACAAACAATTGTTTAAAAAGCGTCGTATAAATATTTTAAAAAGTGCTTAAATACTGGTTAGTAGAGCAATATAAAGATTAAAAGTAATTAGGATATCCACTCGTTAATATTGTTTCAAAGCTATTAGTTTCATTTGTTACTTTCGACAGAATAAAAAACACAGTCGTCAGATGAAACTTCATTTGGAAGAAATGGATAACAGAATTAATGAATGATATATATATATATATATATATATATATAGATATATATATATATATATATATTAATGAATGATATATATATATATATATATATAGAGAGAGAGAGAGAAAGAGAGAGAGAAAGAGAGCGAGAGATGGTGAAAATAGAAAAAAAAACTCACCAATTATCACTGTTGGAGTTTCTTGATTTGAATTTGGACCGCTAATTCCTAAAGATAAAAAAATCCATGATTGAATGAATAAAAAATCATTAATTCACATCTGAAAAATGAATTATCAGGGAAACAAAATAACAATTTCTCGGTTTGGTTTCTTTGTTTAATGGCATATCAACTCTTTTTAGGTTATTTAATGCCAAATCCATTCTCCTAGAAGAACAGTAGTGGTATAGCTGGGAACAATTTCTTATGAAAGTTAAAATATTCTCATGAATTAATAAATGCAAATTATTATAAGCACAACGGATATGGAAATTTGATCCTTCAGATAAAATAAAACAGGAATTCTTCCAAGCTTTAGCCGTCTCATAACTTGAACTCTAACGAAACGCTTGGAGAAAAAATTTGATGGAAACTACACAAGGATGGTGCGTGTTGTTTTGAACAAATCCTGGAAGCAGCTGTACGACCACTCAGTTACCATCTCAAAAAACATTTAAGTTAGAAGAACAAGACATGCTGGTCACTTCTGAAGAAGCAGCGAAGATCTCATAAGCGAAGTTCTGCTATGGATTCCAATACATAGACAAACCCATGCTGGCCGACCAGCAAAAACTTACATTCATCAGCTCTGGGCGGACACTTGATCCCGAGTAGAGGACCTGCTAATAGTGATGAATGATAGGGATTTTTTTTATTCTTTCATAAACAGCTAATAGAAAGAAACTCATTATTCAAATAGCACTTCGCCCGAGATGCAGTTGTTAATATCAAGATTATCTTCTAAATTCTGATTCAAAAAATTCTATTTTATTTATCAATCTATCTTGAGTTACAAGTGGGAATCGAACTCGCTAGCCTAGTTCTCAAACCATTACATCACACGAGGCGTCCACAGTTATATTAACGTAGATGTTCCATGGAATTACATTCATTCAGTTCTTTAAATGGGGGATCCTTGAACTTAAGTTTTAAGGCCATCAGAAAAAGAGTGATTGCTTTTGGTGATGGTGGGAGGAAGGTAAATTTGAACACAGATGTTGAGACTATTTTCGCACTCTAAATTCTGGGAGAATTAATATCCTTTCTCTGATGTACATTGATTTTTAAAAATATTTTTAGGAATAAAATGCTGGTATTTTTAGTTTAACAGAAATTTAACATTTTATAACAAATTTGTAGGTGTTTACTTAAGTTGACTGACCGCAGTCGGAGGCAACCCAAAGGTTCCCTTTTCAATTGCAACTACCATTTTTTGAGTCTTTGGTTTGACCCGGCCCATTGGAATAATGGTTTGAGTGTTCGCCAATGTGTTTTATCCCAGGTCGAGTCATACCAAAGACTCAAAAAATGGTACTTGATGCCTCCTTGCTTAGCACCCTGCATTATAAGGTACAGATCGAGGGTAAGTGGAGCAATCCAGGGAAAGGAGTAGTGCTCTCTCCTAGTAGCTATTGAAAAGGAAGCCTTCGGGTGGCCTTCGACTACGGTCGTCCAACTTAATAATGGCCGATACTATATATATATATATATTGATAATTTGCCATATCTATAAATAAAGAGTGCTCAATATCAGTGATAGAACGGAAATATATAAGTTAGGATAGCGTAGACTCAAAGTCTCGGTGACTGTCAAAGTCTCGCGTATGCGATCATTGAATCATGTATATAAGTTTTTTTTATACATCTAAGTTAGGATAGCGTAGACACAGAGTCAATGGCGCTTGATGACTTAGTTTCTGGCCTATGCAGTCATCAAACCAAGTTTATTATATTAAATATAGTGGTGTATTCATTTATGAGCGTATATGTATATTATTTGGCTACTTGTTAATTCTTTAACTGGCAGACAATCTACCTAATGGATTTCTTTCAGTAGTTAATTATCAAATTAAACCATGCACTGAACAAAACCAAACATTACAATAAAATATCCCTAATCCTTTTGATTGCAATAATTTCAATTGCCTTCATTAATTCGTATTACGAGAAAGCACTGAAAATTTCTCCGTCTAACCAAGAAGGAAATGACCTTTTTAAAAAAAGAAGATAATTGACTATTCTTGGTAAAGTTAAAAATAAAAAAAAATCGGGAAACGCCATTGCAAGTGAGTTGAACAGCAAGATTAATATATAGAATAGCATTTTATGACGTTAGGTTATTCCTTTCTTGGTCAGGCCGAGAACTTTTCAAAAACCCCAACTATGATCTCTCTCTCCCTCCCTGGCTCTCTCTCTCTCTCTCTCTCTCTCTTACAATCACTTCTTTATCTGTCTTTCTCTTCCCCCTTTCTCTCTTTTTACTTTTCTATCTCCCTCTTTTTCTTTCTTTCCTCTCGCTCTCTTTCACTTTCTTCTCCCAATCTCCTCTCTTTTCTGTCTCTTCTTTCTCCCTCTCTCTCTTTTTCTCTCTCTCAAACACACACACACACACACACACATTTTATGGCTCTCTGTCTGTCTGCCTTTGTATCTATTTTTCTCCCTTCCTCTTTGTAAAAGAGGGAATCTCCGTGGCGTAATGGCTAAAGTACTGAACTATGGCCTCGAAGTAAGCAGGTTCGAACTCCTGTCGCGTTATTATGTTCATTTTCGGACTAATACCCGTGAGAAAGGTTTGGAACCCTCTCATCCTCCCAGCTATGAGTTGAATAGTATAACTGCTGTTCTTCAACAAAGATGGCTTTGGCATTAAATAACCTACGGAGCTTGATATGCCATTTAAAAAATAAATCAAACCAAAAATTTCTCTTTGTAAAATTCTTTAAATAAACTCATGGCAATAAGGCAAAATAAACGTGAAACATAAAACCAAACAGACTATCAAAAATAAATGATAGAAAACGAAATTTTTTTTATCCCATCTTCCAGATTTGCCCTCCTTAACATTTTAGTTTGTTTTATAATTACAACTCTTGCTTTTATGGTTATAAAAACGTATATATTTACAATAATATCCAATTCGTTCTTATCATAAAATAATTTCCAATGTATTCTTATTGTAAACTCATTTACAGGATTATCTCCCAAATAAAATCATTGTCAATACATTTCTTTCTATACTTTTAGTGCTTGCTGTGTCATTATATCATTAAAGTGAATGATAGTTTTAAGATATTTCTTTCATGAACTCGATTGGTGATCTACCAGTTTACATAAACATCTAGTAATACATATATCATTCTAGTAACATAATATATTTATGTTATAAAGAAAAACGATTAACACTTTAACTTAAGAACTAATACGCAATTCTTTAGAAGGATATTTTTTTTCTTTCAGAACATGTTGACACATAAACAAAAAATGAATGAATACAAAACTGACCAACCTTTGCTTGCAATGAGATCGTACATGACAATTGCTGAACCTCGAAACGCCATACTAGGCACCTCCATCTTGTTAAACTTTACTTTTCGATTAAACCGGTTACAAAACGAAATGGGTTATAACGATAAATAAATAAAAAACAGGAAGACAGATATAACAGGAAATACTAAGCTGTTGTTTTTTTTGGGGGGGGTAATAACCTTAATCCGACGCTAAAGTTCAGATTAAACACCTTATGTCAATGATGTAACTGGGAGAAATAAGAATATATTTAAATCCGTGACTACTGCTTCAGAAATTACCAGACAGATCAACAGCTTCCTAAACACACCTATCATTCAAATAAAATAACCTATTTTGCTATCTTTCTTTTTTATCCATTTCTTATATTGTGATTTACAGTATAACTATTTAAAAACCAGAGCAAATTTGAAATACGTACTTGTCGATTTTTTTAAAATATTAGTTTGATTTTATATCATTGACTGGTTGTTTGATTGTCAGCTAGTTAAAGAATAATACTTTCATAGTCCGTTTATTTTACATTTTTTGGGTAGCTGTCTTTTTTATTCTCATTTATTTATTTTTCTTTTTATTTATTTCTATATTTATTTATTTATTTATTTTTTGCATCCATCAAATTAATTTTTAAACCGATGAAACCTTAACAAGTACTATCACTCCGGGTTTGAACAGAACTGGGAGTAATGGCAAAAGCGGGGTACTCCACACTCCCCAAATCTTCAGAACTGGATCCTCATCATCAGCTGCAGTTTCATGCCATACACATGACACTTTATCTTATATAAAATTTGTTTGACTTTTTCTAGTCTGGTACGCAAGTCTCAGAATTCTTATGGTATTTGCAGTTCCTAAAGTGGGGGTCACTCATAAATATCGAGAAGGCTCATCGCTCCTTAACTTTAATGATTTGTCGGAAATCAATACTTTAATCATGATTTGACTGCAAGTTTTATAAACTAAGGCAACTTTAGATTTAGCACAAGGCCTCAGGTATGGGGCACCAAGTGAGGATCTAACTCACTACTCAGTAGTAATTGATCTGCGAAATTAACTTAGCAACTATTGCACCCTACCATGACCGAGTACAAGTGTTAACCTATAGTAAGTATTCCTCGTTATTTACTTGTAGTAGGGATTGAACCTGCAACCTCCGGATGATTTCACTTACAAGCACTTTTAACCAAAAGCCTATATCAGTTATGGTAAACGGAATTAGAACAATCTAACCCTGTGGATTAAAGTTCTATGTAGGCTCCTGAGTTCGACATGAAACACCTGAAGAAGGCTGAAGGACGCATCGACTGAAACGTTGTGAATATAACAATGAAAATGAAGACAGTAATCCGAATACTCTAAGTGATACAAAAGGTGGGGAGAGGTGGGTTAGTCGACAAGATCAGTGCTGTCACATAAGTTAAAAAATGTAAGAAAGTTATGCATCATCTTATTGTTACTCTACGTAAAATGAAATGTTCTCGGGGGGGTGTCCTCGTGGCGTAATGGTTAAAGCGATGGACTGCGGAATCGTAGTAAGCGGGCTCGTATTCCAGTCGCACTATTACGTTCACTTTCGAGCAAATACCCTTGGGAAAGGTATGAACCCCCTTATCCTCCCAGCTATGGGTTAAATAGTACCACTACTGTTTTTCTCGGAGAATGGCTTCGGCATTAAATACCCTACAAAGGTTGATATGCCATTAAACAAAGAAACCAAACCAAGCCGAAATGATCTCGAAAAACATTGTGAATTTCATAAGAAATTTTCGTAGTGCTCATCTTGTTAACAATAAACTATAAGTTAGTTTTTATCATGAGGTACTCCAAAAATAAGGAACCTACCTACATGGTGAAATAGTTACGCATTTCCCACTGATGTAAGTAACCAATGTTCAGGTCTTGACAAAAGCTACGATTGCAAATGCTGATTTAAAAGATGTACTGGTTACCCACATGAAAATGAAAAAAATGGCTGAGGGGGACTGAAGGGATCGAGTGATGCCTTATTTTAGGCCTGCTGTTAAATTCACGCGATGTTTAGCCACTTAAACTAATTAGATAAATTATGGTAACAAGCAATACTTATTGATATTACATATATATATGCAATATATATATATATATATATATATATATATATATATATATATTACTTATAGATATTACATATACGAGGCGCATACGATAGGTTTCCAGACTTTTTCCGTATGGGCACTTTTATTGATAGTACACACATGAAACTCTAGTCCCCTTCAAAGTAATCTCCTCCGGCTGCAATGCACTTGTACCGTTCCAACAACTTCTGGAAGGCCCCATGGAAGTCCTCTTGTGTGAGCATGTCAATCACCTTCGTCACAGCCTCTTTCATCTCCTCCATTGTCTCATAACGATAGCTTCTGAGCTTAGGGAATAACCAAAAGTCACAGGGAGCAAGGTCTGGACTACAGGGAGGCTGAGGAACTGTCTTGATGCCCATCTTGGTCAAATAGTCTATGACAACGATGGAGTTGTGGACTGGTGTATTGTCCTGGTGGAAATGCCACCGACCCGATTTGAAGAGGGCTGGCCACTTCCAACGGAATCTCTTCCTGAACTCCTTTAAAACCTCAATATAGTAACCCTAACCCTAACCGTTTGGCCAATCAACTCTGGTGTATTGACTTCCTTACTCCTCCCACACTTCTCATCATCCCTCACAGACTCCCTGGCTTCCTTGAATCTCTTAAAAAAACTGATGCTCGATTCATGTAAGATGCTCCAAAAGCAGTCTGAAGCATTCCATACATTTCTGTGGCATCCTTTTTTCCAAGTTTAAAACAGAATTTTATTGCATATTGTTCTTCTAAAGTGTCAGATTGCATTTTTGAAATTCACCAGCTGTGACAATCAGGTTTTAGTAGGGTGTATTCCAATTGCTACTGTAGCTGTTCATTTGAACCTGAAATCATAAATTGGTCAGTCATCTCATAAGATGTATAGCAATAACATACTGAATTTTCAAGAGTCTACGACAATCTTAAATGCCCATACAAAAACTGTCTGGAAACTTATCGTATGCACCTTGTAGGTTGTAATATGATCATTATTATATCAAGTGATATGATTATATTACACACTTATCCAGTCGGCTGGGACTGTAGAATACACTAACTGCATCTCTGTAGAGAGGTAACACTTCCCAAACGAGTGTCCAGAATATGACACTAAACAATCTGATGGAGAGGCTCTAGTAATGTTGGAACTTTGGAGATTGCCATCGCTCCTAGGTCCACTCTAGCCCAGAGTGGTAGCACCTTATAGGATCCTATCTATGAATTAAATAAAACTAAATAGTGTTCTTATGCTAAACTGAGTTGTTTGAAATGGAACTGTTTATATAAATATACTGTTTATATGTATAAAAATGGATTTGGTATAAATAACCTACAATGGTTGATATACCATAAAACCCAACCAGCCATATTACATATAGGTTGAAATATGATCATTATTTAAAATAATGAACGTACAGTTGTTTTTATAAACGTTTGATATCATTATTTGTATTTGATTATTTTTTATTTGTCTTTATTGTTTAGTTACTACAGTTTACTGCCTTATTTAGACCGATGGCATAATGGTTAGAGTGTTCGCCAATGGCCTGGGAGACATGGGTTCAATCCCAGGTCGAGTCATACCAAAGACTTAAAAATGCTACTTGATGCCACCTTGCTTAACACTCAGCATTATAAGGTAGGGATCAAGGGTGAAGTGGAGCAATCCAGGGAAAGGAATAGCGCCCTCCCCTACACCTCGGTGTAGTAGCTATTGAAAAGGGAGCCTTCGGGTCACCCTCGACTACAATCGCCCACAACAACAACAATAGTGTACGAATGACGATTGCAGGTTTGATCGGAGATCACAAATACCCTCAATTTCCCCGAGATATTGTGAAACATTTCGAATAAATATTTGATTTTATGATTTTCTTGACCTGGAGTGATAGAATTAAACTTAATTTTTTAATGAATTTTAAATTATTTTTTTGGCCGACGAAACGAAATGAAATCTTTTTAGTGGCCCAAAACCTGGCTTTGATTGAGAGGATCCAAGTGCCAATAAGGATGGAGAGAGGTATCTACCTCTTGCAGCGATTGCCAAGAAACGGTTAAGTACAGTGAAGCAAACACCGTTTTACAGCGACAGGGACAGTAACACACAGACAATAATATATATATATATATATATATATATATATATATATATATATATATTACCAAGGTAAGTGAGTAAAGTTTGCTACCGTAGTCGAGGGCGACCAAAAGGCTCCCTTTTCAATAACTACTACACCACGGTGTAGGGTAGGGCGCTTCTCCTTTCTCTTGATTGCTCCACTTTACCCTTGATACGTACCTTATATCGCTGAGTGTTAAGCAAGGAGCTATCAAGTACCATTTTTATAGTCTTTGGTAGGACGTGACCTGGGATTGAACCCAGTAGTGTGTTCGCCAATGGTTCGGGAGACCTGGGTTCAATCCCAGGTAGAGTCATACCAAAGACTTTAAAAATGGTACTTGATACCTCCTTGCTTAACACTCAGCAATATAAGGTATGCATCAAGGGTAAAGTGGAGCAATCCAGTGAAAGCAGTAGCACTCTCCCCTTACACCTCGGTGTAATAGCTATTGAAAAGGGAGCCTTCTGGTTGCCCTCGACTACGGTCGCCAACTTTTACTAAGGTAAGTATATTGTTTCCCTTGGTCCATCCCACTCTCTCAAGGACATATTTGACCCATATAATTGGTCGGTACATATTTTCAAACCAATCAATTCCATTCATTGGCGTCAGATTCAAAAGAAAGGTACAGTTCTCTTTTTACAATCGTGCTCAGTAAGGAACAGACGTTAAAATTGTCTCTGCTAAAATTCCAGCAGTGAACCAGGGCTGTAGAAACTACGTCAAACAACACAAGGACATCAGTTAAGTGAACTATTATATAATTATTAGTGTATAATTTTATATATCCGCAAAACAGAACAATTTGTTTGCAACAGTAATATAATACTATAAAATTCCAACGTGTTCATGTTTTTCCCGATACTAACTTTATTCTGTTTTCAACTTAATCATATTTGTGGCACAAATTTACTTTATTTTGGAAACCAAATTTTAATGAGATAATGAAAGACAGATCCCACCGAAAAAGAAGTAGACTGATCTGTTTCTCCCGTGTAGTTTGAAATATTTCCAGACATGATTCTAATAATTCCTGAATGTTTGGTTAAAATCAGACCCAAAATGGTGGAGTCTTAGTTGTACGGACGGGTGGATGAACATTTGGGGAATCATAAAATATAAGGGTACAACACTTGTTGTTACTTAACAGTTAGTATCACCACTGAGGAGAGTGATACAGCAATTCTTACTATCCACACTTCTCCCTCTATATTATCATTAGCAGATCCCAGTCAAACTATACATATATATAATTGTAGTTGGTATGGATGAGATCTGCGGTATTTATGAATAAAAAGTGCTCAATATCTGGGATAAAGCGTATATAAACAGTGTGAGTCTTTGTTATAACTCAACCAGGGATTGAACCACAGTCTCCCGGACCATTGGCGAACACTGTACCCACGAGTTAATTGGGCCGATATATATATATATATCATGTTCATAGAAGATGAGTTTGGAATGATTCAATTTGAGAATATATAAGAGATTCTTATAAATCTCCAGGAGTGCACAATGTATGATAATAAATTTATAAATTTCATACAGAGCTGATTCATATAATTGTAAAAAGAAACATCAACAAATCGTCATATGGCTATTATAAATTTATTTCAGCCGGCTAATCATAAGAACAAACAATCTCTTCCGATAGCCATCACACAACGGAAAGAAAAAAATTATTAAAATATTCTTTCAATAGATTTTTACTCATTTAAAGAAAGAAAGAAAGAAAATCCATTGAAAGAATATTTTTATATTATTTTTCTCTCCATTGTGTGATGACTATCTGAAGAGGTTAGTTGCTCTTATGAGTGCCCTGCTGAAATAAATGTATAATAGCCCTGTGACGGTTTGTTGAGTGTTTATACAATATATATATATATATATATATATATATATATATATATATATATATATATATATATATATATATATATATATATATATATATATATATATATATATATATATATATATATATATATATATATATATATATAGCGAAAACTCTAAACAAACGAAAGCTAATACGTATGCATTATTATTACTGAGCCGACGTATATCGCCGAAATGGCTGAACAGTTAAATACCATGTCTAGCGTAATGTTAGGCAGGTTTCGATCCCAGCTTGAAGCGTTGTGATACAACGAAAAAGTCTGTCTGTGGATGAGAATATAAATATATATATATATGTGTGTGTTGGATACTTACCATTATGTGATTCCTCCGCGTTCTTTTGAGATGACAAATGGAGAAAGTGTCCTGAAACAAAAAACGTTTTTGTAAAATTCAATATTCATTCTTGAAGAGAATCAGTAGATTTCGATTGTATTGTGAAAGAATACAAACACTTAATAAATATATGTATATAACGAAAGAAACGTTGATCGTTTTCTCACTTTGCATGTTCACCTGACAAGACATGGAACGCAGAATATCGTAATCTTGAGACAAATCTAAATCACACCAAAAGATTAAACGAAAAATAAAACAATAGTATAACATCGTATATTTGTCAAATTTTAGATTAAGTGGAACCGTTGTCCAGATTTTCGTTTGGTTCTCTCATTTCCTCAACACAAAATATTCAATAAAGGATGTTTCAAAAAATTTTAATACAATTTGAGATGTATGGGGTGTTTCTGAAAAATTAATACCATTTCGTAATCTGAAAACTCGAATAATTCTCGTTCAAATAATCAACGGCATATTTAGAAAGAACTCAAAAGGTTAGTTTTAATGTTTAAACGCCTTTTCTTTTCCTGTGGAATTTTTTATATCTGAAAAGAAAGAAAATAGAATATTAAGTCTTTTCTGCACATTCTGTTAAAATTTGAAATCATTTGAACAAAAATTGGTCACGTTATTCGATTACGAAATGGTATGGATTTTTTTAAAACATCCTGTATATAACTTGAAATTTAATAATGACGACTGAAAAAAGATGTAAAAAAAGCAAAATCCGATACAAATGTCTTTTATGCGTTTTGATGATCAATGACAATATTTTTTTATCAAAAAGGCAAAAAAAAAAAAAAAACTGTTTCAAGTTGACCAATAGTGAGTTAGGATGTCGGTCTTTGGAGAACGTCGAAATGTGCAATTGGCCCAAGAAATTCCGCAAACATTCACCATTCACAAGATTAAACAAATTACAAAAGGAACAGTGTAAAAAACTAACAGCTGATTGGTGCAAGAAATTTGTTGAGAGTTACAAGTAACGTTTGGAATCAGTCATCGATGTAAAAGGATATGAAGGAAGGAAGGAAGGAAGGAAGGCGGCCTTTATACTTGCTCCGATTACGCAGAATGCTGTGAATAGATCCCTACTGTAAATTTCGTTGCGTGAGCTCATCCGAAGCGAGATAATTCAGGAGCAGAGCGGAGTAAAAGACGTGATCCCGGAGTACCGAAAGCAGAAGTTCTGCTAGGCCAGACAAGTTACAAAATCCACAGAAAATAGGTGGACCTGTGCAGTAGTCGAATGGTATTCGAGTGACCAGAAACGATATATATATATATATATATATATATATATATATATATATATATATATATATATGTGTGTGTGTGTATTTATCGATCACTCAACCTCATTTAATAACAGAGTGATGATGGGTCCTTTGATTAACGGTATATCAACCTTCGTGAGGTATTTAATGCCAAAGCCATACTTTGTTTCAACAATTGTAATATATATATATATATATATATATATATATATATATATATATATATATATATATATATTCTATGGGGAGTACAAAATTTTCATATACTCACAAATAGACCAATTTTAATCATTTTTTTAAATAAAATAAAATAACCGGTTTCGGTCCACTCTGATCACAGTTAAATCGAGGACAACGATTAAGAATTTTTGAATTTTTTTTCTTTCCTCCGCCTCATTACACAGTCCCTGCCCCTTTTCCTTCTTAATAATTGTTCGCGCTTTAACTGTAATCAGAGAGGACCGAAACCAGTTTTTTTTTAAATGATTAAAATTGGTCTCTCTCTCTCTCTCTCTATATATATATATATATATATGTGCAATTTGCAATTCTTGAAACAAAGAAGCAGCCTCTCAGATATTTCTTATTGACTTCATTATCTTTCTTTTTTCAGATTATTGCCGGGAAATAGTTAACATTTTGATATATTTAACAAAATATAACGAAAACATCGCTTGGACGATGGAGGAAAAGATCTATGAGGAGACATATTACGAAACTAAGTCTTTCCTTCCTCCGAGGGTTCCTCAAGAACAACATCTGCCAGAGCAACCCTCGTATCACAGGAAAACTGTGAATTCAAACCTGTTAAACTCCGCTCAAAAATTGACCTTGTGTCATATCCTGCCCGAGCGGAGGGGTTGGTAAATAGGATTATTTCGTTTCAAAAATTATGAAACACCCTTCCTATCAATCAATCTATCTATGTCAGCACACATTGATGATCATGGTATAATTAAGATTAACATTTAACGCTAAAATCTTTATTGCGCTATATGGGCCAAACAACATGACTATATTTTCAAGTATAAAATAGAAATAGAATGAGTATAAGATAAAAACTCACGACTGAGTTTCATATTACTGATCCACAGATGAGCCAGTATCAACAACGTAAAACTGATTTTATCCTATTTCTATTTTATAATTAAAAATATTCTGCCTGTCTGTCTGTTTCACTCTCTCTCTCTCTCTCTCTATATATATATATATATATATGTGTGTGTGTGTGTGTGTGTAAAGTTAAACATGCCCTGAGTTGAGAGAGATTTTTTCAAACTGGCAGTCTTATACATATATTGACTATAAGTTGACAAACTCATACAACCATACAATGAAGACAGTCCATTTTAAAGTAATTAACCACGCGGA
Organism: Sepioteuthis lessoniana; assembly: GCA_963585895.1. NCBI lineage: Eukaryota > Metazoa > Mollusca > Cephalopoda > Myopsida > Loliginidae > Sepioteuthis > Sepioteuthis lessoniana. The sequence goes on from CAUZXS010001523.1 coordinate 13,867, forward strand.
CATACGTAAGAAAAAATTAAATATTTTTCTGAAAATTGTCCTCTGCATCATTTCTGGTTGAATGAGAAAGGGATGTTTTGCCGCCAATTTTTATTAGCTACCGGAACTTAATGTTTTGGTACTCATATTTACCAACCCCTCCACTCGGGCAGGAAATGACACAAGGTCAATTTTTAAGCGAAGTTTAACAGGTTTGAATTCACAGTTTTCCTTCTCCTAGACTAGTTGCCTCACCAAGCGTGAAGAACCCAGTCTGCCCTACTATTTACCCATAGCTGGAGGGAGAATAATTGGATTCATACCTTTCCCAAGGGTATTAGTGCTATGTGAAATGCAATCAGTCTCGTCCAGGATTTGAACTCGTGTCGCCGTGTCCATTTCCTACGACGATAACCCCCTTATCCTCCCAGTTATGAGTCAAATAGTCTCACTACTGCTCTTCTGCAAGGATGGCTTCAGCATTGAATAACCCACAAAGGTTGATATGCCATTAAATAAAGAAACTGGGTATTGTTGATCTTATCATTGAGTGTTAATATTTTGATTATTTAAACATAAATAAAATCAAAGCCCTACAATACATACACCTGCTCATTGTGAATGATTAAAATGTGGATAATGTAGGATGATAATTAAATTAGTGTAAAAACATTGGAAATCAACCAATTTTCCAATGACCTTTATATCAAAATGACCTGATTTTTTATATTAAAATGACCTGATTTTTCTAACCTTTTTTAACCTCCTTACCCCCACCCCATTCATGTGATACAAAGTCATTTTTAAGCGGAATTTTACAAGTTTGAATTCAGAGTTTTCTTTCTCCTAGACTGGTTGTCATACCAAGGTTAAAAAGCCCAATTTACTCAACTATTTATCCATTGCAGGAAGGAGAATATGCATGTCTTTCCCTTGTATATCAGTGATCGGTGGAATGCAAACAGCCTCGTCCAGGCTTTGAATTCGGGTCACCGTGGCCATTTCTAATGACCGTAACCATTACACTATGGGTGGATGGTCATGTGTGAGTGTGGATGCGAATGTGTGCTGGTCCGTCCACCCTTGCTTATAGCTTAGTGCAACCGATGTAACCCAGTTCTACCACAGAAAATCGGATTATTATTATCACATTTTTTTTTTTTTTTTGCTTTGTTTAGACAAGTCAAGGCCATAGAAAATGTGCATTTAGATAATTAATTATAGAACAAATAAAAATATAAATCATAATTATTTTTATCAACTTATTTACAGTTTTGGCATTACATGAAGATAATGGTTGTTTACCTGGCAAATATTCATAGACAATCTAAAAGAATGAAGGTTTGTAATCATTCTTATTGATTGGATTAATCGCTTAACATAAAATTCTCTTAACCCAATCAAAACTGAAACAAATATAACAACGGTATATGCTCGTCAAATGAACGACATTTTAAAAGCTATTTTTCGTCCCAAAAACAAGGAGTCGTCCGTTAAACAAGATATGTTTTAAGACTAATAAAACTTCGTAAAAAGGGGCTCGTTGATTACACGAGATATGTTCTCGAACACGTCCAAGCTTACATTGTTTCTAGGCCGAACCTTGCATTAACTCTGATCCGAAATGTTCCCCCAGAGCCTATGCCTAAACAAAGGCAATTAGTTAAATTAATAAAGTTTTACTTAACATTGTTTACTATTCATTGTGTATATAATACGTAAAATATAATAAGTAGTAAACAAAGAGGAGAAATATTGAAAAAAGAAGAGAAAAGATGAACGTGTGGCAGAAAAACTTCGTATTTTTGTTTAGCGTGTTGATTAATTTGACCGTTAGGGTCGACGCATGTTTTCACCCAGTCAGAATGACTTATCCTATTTAGCCCGGACCATTTTTCCGGGCAGCGCCAAATTGGGGAAAGCCCTCCAAACACTCTCTTCCTCAGAAGCTTTCGAACTGGACAGATGTAATTACTGTCCACTCTCTTCATTAGCAGCTGCATCACGACACAATGAGGAAAGCAATCTAATTTATGGACCTCTTGAGTCTATTCTCATAAACCAAGGGTTCCCAGTTGAATATGAATTAGATGAATTCAATACACCACACATAGGAACAACTTTAAGTCACTTCCAACTTTGGCTATGTCGACTGCGACGCAAAATTCCGCTCAGACATCCAGCCACTTCATCCCTGGGCAACATTTTCTGGAGACATTCACGCTTCTCTCCCCAAACGACTAGAACCACACATTCATGGACGACGACAACGTTCCTGTCCGCAACCGACAAACACGACTTTTATTACACCTATGGTGACCATATCTCACTCACACATTCAACAATGCCTTAACCTAGCGACGCACATTTCACTCAGGCAAATAGCTGCTAAAATTCCTTCTCAACTCTATAACTATTTCCTTCCTTCCTTCCTACGAGACTTGCAGCATAAACGTAAACCCTTTATTCTATGCTGCCATTAAAACCTTCATATAAAAACCTTACAGCATCTTCGCTCTTCTCTCTCATTTATTTACGTTAAAACTTTGCGAGGAAATAACGTAACAACACGTAACAATATTTCTTCGCTAAAAACGAATAGTAAATACTCGTCAAATGAATAATATTTAACAGTGCTTCATCTAAAATGATATTAAATCTATTGATAATGATGATTAAGAATAAATATAATTATAATAATAGACAAAGGGAGCAATTTTAGTTAATCAAGTAGAATTATGGTATAGAGTAAAATATAAAAAAGGGGAACAAATATAACTACTATATATATATAGATATATACAGTGGTTAGTTGGCCGACCGTAGTCGAGGGCGGTTCGAAGGTCCCCTTTTCAATAGCTACTACACCGAGGTGTAGGGGAGGATGCTACTCCTTTCTCTGGATTGCTCATCTTACCCTTGATCCGTACCTTATCATGCTGAGTGTTAAGTAAAGAGGCATCAAGTACCATTTTTGAATCTTTGGTATGACTCCACCTGGTATTGAACCCCGGTCTCCTGGACCACTGGCGAACTCTCTTCAGAAAGAGATTACACCCCTTGCTTTCCAAGTAGTACGTATAATGGCTGCTTGGTGATTCGACGAAAGTAAAACTCTCCCCCGCTCTCTTTTTAGTCCTGCCTCGACAACCGGAAGGACGCACGAATGAGTATGTTTCCCGACAGATGGGCCTTTCGCCCCAACAGATCTCGTGTAGTTTGGCGTACGATACCATGCCTTGACGTAAGTCTTCACACAACAATTTCCATTTTATAAAGGACTCTCAACTTACACCAAAAGACTCTTCAATGACACGATAGAACTTTTCTCTTTAGTGAACATTTTAGTATTTCACGTCATTTCTGTATTCATTCAATTAAATTTACTCGGGCACTAGATATGTTGCTGTTAATTTGTTATGAATTATTTTACATTGTTTCGCGCGAGAAAATATTAAACCATAACATTTTCTATGCTACAACTGTCTGAATTGTGTTCTTCATACTCAAATAATTGTTACAGTGAGTTATGGCACTCAGATACAACAAATATACGAAGACAAACCATTAATGTCGTTAATACCATAGCTCATCCAACCACCGTTTTATTTTTTTTTTTATTTAAAAAAAAACACCAACAATCAGTCACATTAAGATAATAAAGAAAGTAATTATTTGCTCAGTGGATTTTATTTACATTGAACTCTTTACCAGGATTATTTATTCTAATATTCTATTTTTGAATATTTTATTTGTCCTGATTAGAATTATTCGCTATTCCGGATTTACTGGATTGAATAATGTCTTATATATATATATATATATATATATATATATATAAAATGCCGATGAAAAGATTGTAAGTTAGACATGTGGTCACAGAAAAATATCACTACCTTAATTATCAAAGTTGCAACTTCCCTCTTGACCAGTCTCAAAAACTGGAAACACGAAGTGGTATTCTCGAGTTGATGCAGGAATTGCTAAACCGTTATCCAACTGCAATGGGTGTGCGGTTTCGCTAGTACCGAAATCTAAGTCGTTAATTGTCCTCTGCTGGTTACTAACTGACAGATCTTTTTAAAAATCCTCGACTCTTGCGAGACTGTTTCTCAAATCTACCGATGGAGTTTCCGTAATTGACTTCAAGCTGACGGTCACACAACCGAGTAAATGTTCACTGGTGGTGGGAAGTGATCACTTGTAATCAGTGCCAAGAATCACCTGCAACATCTCCTGTCTATTCCTATTCTATTGATAAAAAAATTAGAAACTAGATCGTTTATTTCAAAATATACCTCCACTACATGGCAGCCATCATGTTGCTCGGATTGATTCAATAACGTATACTCCTCAATGGAAAAATTTGCAATATTTGAATCGAGTGTAAAGAAACACGTGTTTGGTCGGTTTCGTCTGTAAAAGGCTAATATCTCGTGTAATTGTTTCCAAGGTAGAAATTAATGCAAGTTTCAATAAACTTACTGAATGAAATTGTCCAACTCCGAAATTTGATCGTCCGAAAATACTTTGCTGCCTTCTGACCGCATACTGAAAGAAGAGAATGAAAGAATACATTAAAACGGATTTCAGAGACTTAATTTAGATCAACGATCAAATTTCAATAATCCGGAATTTAACAATTCAGAAATATTGATGGTTAATTAAGTGAATACAGTTACTTGTGACCAGTTACAGCAAAAATAAAAACTTACACTGTTCGCCTTTATTATCACTCACTTAAAGGTCACATTTACTAGCCTTTATGGCTATTGTCATGTTACATCCTATTTATAAAATCTACTGACGTTATTCCTGTAAAACACAATAACAGGATTGTTAATCACTCTTTCTCTTTAGGATTAGAGTTTAGTATCTGTACCGAGAAATATTTCTAAAAAAAAAATGCTGTTAAGAAAGTATCAAAACTGGTTTCATAATTCTTTTTAAAATTGGTACTGACTTGTCCAGACAAAGTTTAAACATCAGTCAAGACGTCTACACATCATAATTTTGTTATATAAGTTGATCAGCTGTGCACACATCATCATTAAATTCTAAATTTTAAAAATGTAAAATTAAGTCTTCATACTTTTTAATCACAGCTTGGGTATATATATATATATATATATATATATATATATATATATATATATATATATATATATATATATACGAAATATCCATCTGTCTTCATGGGGTTCAAGATATTATGTCGTGTTTGATAATATTTTCAATCTTCTCAATTATAGTGAATTTAGTATCTCTGATAAAGTCATGATTTGTTAAGTGGAAATGTTCTGCTGGGAGAAATTAATAATTATTATTTTACTCCATGCGATTTTTCTCTAGCCGATCTTATCAATGCTATGGTGTGAATGTTCTCTCTTCTTCCTTTGATTTCCTATTCCTACAGTCTTTTTTCAAACCTTTTCTGATTTTCTTAAGTGCACCAACTACAATTCATATCCCCGTCACCCTAATGTTCCATAGTTTGTTTGTTTTTTTTTGGGGGGGGGGTCCTCTGGCAAAGTGCAAGTATTTCTGCAAATATTATAATTATTATTCTCCTTTGAGAGTTTTTCTCTCATTATTATTATTATTATTATTTGCGATATTTTCACACGAGCTTTAGTTGGTCGTGTTTCATTGAAGTCTGAATGACAGCAAGTCTCCTCAAGTCCTCAGGACTCTTCTCAGTATTCTGGCCGATCTTAATAATGCTGTAGTCTTGATGGTCTCCACTTGTCCTGTTATTTCCAAGTCTTCCAGTCCCTTTACCAATCCTTTGGGGATTGTTCCAAGTGCACCAGTTACAATTGGTATCACCGTCACCCTCATGTTCCATTGTTCATTTTTAGTTCTCTATTAAGGACTAGATATTTATCTATCTTTTCGCTTTATTCTAATTTTACCCAGTGGTCTGCTCAGACGGCAAAGTTCGCTCGTCGGCAGGTTCTCTCTTTTTGTTGACTATCTCTAGTCTCTATTAATTATTATTATTATTATTATTATTATTATTATTATTATTATTATTATTATTATTATTATTATACCTGATTGGGAAATAAAGATTCGATAATTAAATACTATATACATCCCGGTCTTTTACAACTCAATCTCTGTCTTGTACTTTGTAAAGTTCATCTCTCCCAGCTCGCCTTCAACTATCAAGTATTCTTTGGCCCGCCAAGACCCCGTTTTTCAAATAATGTCCATTTCAATGTTAGCCAAAGGATACTTCCCTGGCCCATTCTGAGTCTGTGACCTTGCCATTTTAGACAACAACGTTTTATTTGAAGGACCACTCAATATCAACCAGTTCTGTGGTACGGCTCCTTATCTGAATCTTTGTTGGACCAGTGTTCCTCATATACCCTTTGTAGAATGTATTTATCTTACACATGTCTCCTTTTACAGTTCTTCAGCATTCTGAGACATACTCTAGAACAGGTACGACATTGCTATTGTAGAGTCTTATCTAAATCCCAAGACGGTATTGTTACTTGATGACAGGGAGTTCCCACTCTCCAAGAGCCAATATTGACATTAGTATATTCGTGATCTATTAACATTGAACACAACGGAAGGAAAGACAAGATAAACTCATTTACACATACAAGAAGATTTAATATTTAATATATACAATATACCTACCAGTTAGAACTATACTCATTTTGTTTTATGAACAAGCAGTCTGTAGAGTACGAAGAAGGGAATAAATCAGAAAAAGACTTGCTTGATAAGGATAAGTAAGTTAGCCATGTGCCTTACTGTTCTCTAGCAGAATTCAGAGACAACCTTCAAAGGTTAGTAGCGAAAAGAGGTCAAGAATGGATTTCTAAGAACTATCATGTGACACTCAACTGTTATACATTCAAATTATCCAAGGGAGATAATTACTTATTGTATCCTTACAGAGGTATTACCTAAGCCAGTGATTCTCAATGAAGGACCCTTTGGCCCTCACCTGGGCCTCAGAAATTTTTTAAACGGTTCTTGGAGTTGGACCAACGAAAATCGGTGGTCAGATGGAAAAGAGAGGAGACTTATGCCTGAAACTGAACCAAGGTTTGGAAGTTCAACTTAACAAGCTGATAAATAGACACCAGAAGCAGTGTAGTCATTAGTCAATGTTTAAGTTTTCTCCTACATTATGCTTTTGAAAAGAGAATGTATATCCTGTTATATGAAATATCTATTTGTGCTTATGAGCGCTTGGAAATTTTTACACCAAAAATGGGTCACAAGAAAGAAACCACCAGATTGGATAAAAGGTCCCGAGTGGCCCACGAGCTTTAATAAGCCTAATTGAGGTGTCTTTATTATGCCGTCGTCTTTGCTGATCACAGTTTCCCTGTGTGTAAAGTTTCCCATGTATCACAGTGACTCACCATTGGCAGTAATAGGTTTAAGGTTTATGGAACTTTTAATTAAATTACGAGAAAGACAAAAATAGATTTTTCTTCGTCTAAAATAAATAGGTTTTCTCCCTTTAATCAATGAACTAAAAAAAGAATAGTAGATGATTTTTATCAAGGGAAATAACTGCAGGTTGCTTACAATCAACGTGAATAAATTTTTAGTACTTAGACAATATTTGTCACATTGTTCAAAATTATATATATATATATATATATATATATATATATATATATATATATATATATATATATATATATATATATATTCTAGTGAGCTAGTAATATACATGTTTAATACTGTCTTATATTTAATAAATGGTTTTATATATTTATATATATATATATATATATATATTAAAATCATATATATATATATATAAATCATTTATACACACACACACACACACACACACACATATATATATATATATATATATTAAAATCCTTTTTGTTATAGAATAAAATAAAGAATAAAAATTATTTACCTTGTACAAGACTAAATAGCCACCAGAAAATGAACAAGTTAGCACCGTACGCTGCAAAAGAGAAAAAATAACTGATAAGATTAACAATTTAGAAATGTACAAAACATGTGGTGATCTTATATATATATATATATATATATATATATATATATGTGTGTGTGTGTGTGTGTGTGTGTGTGTGTGTGTGTGTGTGTGTGTGTGTGTGTGTGTTCGATCTACCAAAATATCAACATTTTCTTATATATATATATATATATATATAAGCATGTTTGATTAAATGATAAAGGCACATTTTTTTATATAATTTTATTAAGATCCTTTCAAGTTTTCTGACAAGTGTCTTTGTTTTAGGTTGGAATTTGTTGATGAATTTACCAAAATTGTGCCAAGCGCTTTCGAACCTTTCATAGACCATCATTATGTGCTTCAGTATTTTGGGTGTTTATTTGTTCTTTATTGTAGTTAATTTGTCTTTTTACAAGACCACACTGATACTTTTGGGTGTCAGTATCGTGGTGAGCTGCTTGATCATGTATTTTAAAATATGTGTAATTGGGCTGCAGTCTTTCATTTAAGTATGTTTGATTATATAATAAAGACACGTTTTGTCAATATAATTTTATTAGAATCCTTTCAAGTTTCCTAACAAGTGTCTTGGTTTTATTTTGAAAAGTGCTCTGGAAAATCTTCGTGAATTCATCTACCAATTCCAACCTAAAACCCAGACACTTCTCAAGAAACTTGAAAGAATCTTAATAAAATCATACAGACAAAATGTACCTTTATTATTGAATCAAACATGCTTAAATGAAAGACAGCTGCACAACAACACATATATATATATGTGTGTGTGTGTGTGTGTGTGTGTGTGAGAGAGAGAGAGAGAGAGAGAGAGAGAGAGAGAGAGAGAGAGAGAGAGAGATAAAGAGTAAGTTGGTGACTGTAGCAGAGGGGGACTTGTGTTAGAACTTGTAAATTCGGCAGTTAATGTCTGTTTGAATATGATTGGCTGTTTCGAATTTTTGCCATTATCCCCCTGCACCTACTGTTATTTAAGTGAGAACCGTTAAGGATCTCCCTCTTCTTTTTAATTTTTTCAGACTTCAGCAGAAGGCACTGCTCGGCTCGCTCATTTTGCTCTGTGAACACTTGTTTATTCGCTTTCGACTTTAGGCAGTTTTTTCTTAAGCAAGGTGGCTTGAGCAAAAAGGCCCATTAGTCGCTCAGGCTAAGCCTCTTTTCCTTGCAGGCTTCTTTTTTTTACTTGTTGAAACAATAAACCTACTGTAGGCTAATTATGTTTTTGGTATGGTGTCCTCTTTAAAAGAAAGTTGAGTCTAAGGTCTGGAGGCGGAATTATTGGACATTTTTGTCGATAAAAGAAGCTGTTAGTCGGGTCAGAAGATTCGGTAAATGCCTCCGTAGACTCAACAGAAGAAAATTCGAGTTGAAACAGAAAGATATTCATCTCTAGGAGGAAGTGGTGGTCTACTCGAAGTTCACTTAAAGAAATAGTAAACTTCGTTTTCAACAAGTATACACAGGAAACTAGAAGAACATGGTTGTCCAGATTGATTCTACCGAAGGAGACGCTGAGAAAAAGAACAAACCCAAAAATTGGATTCATAAAGAACTTTGACATAAAATACCAAAGAAAGGAATTTTTATCATTAACAAAAGTTAAACTAACAGTAGATGGTTGACGGCATTGCTTCGTGTAAGTCAGTCTTTATTTTTTATACCCTCTTCTTATTTGGGAGTTATAATATTGTCGTTTTTTTAACATATGTATGTTATTTTTGTTACCTGAAAGTCAATGTTTTTGACAAGCATAGGGGAAAATATGCAAAACCTGATTTTGTAAAGTTTATTTCTCTTGAAATAAATTACTTTGTGGGAACGTTTTGTTTTTGTTTTTAAGAAATATAGACACTCTTCTCTTTCAGGTAACAAAAGCAAGCATTCCCATTCCCCTTTTTATCTCCTTTATTTTTATACGTTTCTCCCCCCGTCACTAAGTCTGACAGTTACTACTAGATTTGTTGGGCTAGGCAGAGATAATGTCTGCTAGATAATTTCGACACGAGGTTAACGAAAGCATGGATAGCTATCAATAGGCTATCGATTATATGGAAATCAGACCTAACCGATAAAATGAAACGCAGTTTCTTCCAGGCAGCGGTCGCATCGATACTGCTATATGGATGCACTACATGGACTCAAACAAAACGGCTGGAGAAGAAGCTAGACGGAAATTACACAAGAATGTTGCGAGCAATATTGAACAAGTCCTGGCGGCAACACCCCACAAGACACCAGTTGTACGGCCACCTGCCTCCTATCACGAAAACTATTCAAGTTAGACGAACCAGACATGCAGGACACTGCTGGAGAAGCAGGGACGAACTCATAAGTGATGTACCCTTACGGACCCCCACACATGGCCGTGCAAAAGCAGGACGACCATCACGAACATACATTCAGCAACTATGTGAGGATACGGGATGTTGTCCAGAGGACCTGCCTGAGGCGATGAACGATCGGGAAAAGTGGCGAGAGAGGGTCAGGGATATCCGTGCTACCAGCACGACATGATGATGATGATGATGTACTTTATAGCAACTAGCATTCGGATAATTGTGTTAACTTTTCGTATACGACAATATCACAAAAAGTGTTCATTCCTCGAATAAATATGCTATTCAACCAGGTCGCTTTTTCATTTCTTCTTTTATAGCATGTCAATTCTTTAAAAAAAAAAAAACTCTTGGAAACATTTTTGTTCACTAAACGTTTTTTCCAGATGATTACTTAAGGTTGAAACGAGTTAACAACAATCAAAAAATTAACAACTAAAAAAATAATATCCCTATTTGGCTTATAACTTTTGCTCATCTTTCTTATATATATATATATATATATATATACACACACACACACACATATATATATATATATATATATCATCATGTCGTGCCTCTTGCACGGGTTTCTTTCACTCTCCCTTGCCACTCGTCTCTATCATCCATCGCTTTCGGTAGGTCTTCCAGGCTATTTCCTGTGTCCCTGCAGAGCTGTTCTAGCTGGTCGTCCAACACTTGCTCGTCCGTGTGAAGTGGTCCAGAGGAGCACGTCGCTTATGAGTTCGTCCTTACTTTTCCAGCAGAGTCCAGTATATATATATATATATAGTCATTATAGTACGCTTTCCGTTATAGTGCTCGATATTCAGAATAAAACCATTTATCTGGTGGTCAAATTTTAAAAGGCTTTGATTGCTTTGATTTCGAGAATTTTTAAAAGAACTAATAATGTTAAAAACGAATTTTGAAATGATTTTAAGATTAGAAAAAAACGAATGGAAAAATCTCTTTTTGAATTTGTTTTTAAAACTCGATTTTAAAAATTTCATTTATATATATATATATATATATGTATATATATAATTTATGCTACTTAATGTTTTCACTTAACCAACATTAACTCCAACGGAAGTTTTGGTTTTGTAGTTGTTGTTGTTTAATGACATATCAACCTTTGTAGGTTATTTAATGCCAAAATCATCCTTGTAGAAGATTAGAAGTTGTTCTGTTTGACCCAAAGCTGGAGGGATGAACGGGTTCATACATTTCCCAATTGTTTAAGTTCGAAAGTGAATGTAATAGTGAGACTGGATTTGTAACTTGCTCACTACGATATCACAGTCTAGCATATTAACCACTATGCCGCAAGAACTCACCGGATATTTGGTGACATTTGAGAGACAGGTGAGGTTAGAGGTGATTTCTATTGTAGCACTATGGGGGTAGGCTGCCAAAGCAGACGATTCAATTGTCTGTTTTGGCGCGAAACCAGACAAAGGATTCTTGGACATGAAATCTCGCCGTACCCGGAAGTGGTACGGGGAGGAGAATGAGAGTTGACGACGCGACCCAGAGAGAGAGTTGGTGGCTGGAGCCCGAGAGAGGCAGTTGGTGGCTGGACAGGAGAAAGGGCAGTTGAGACTGGACAAGAGAGAGGCGAACAGAGAGGTTGGCGTGGATCCACGGAGGGGCAGTCAACACCAGACACCGAGCAGAGAGGCGAGGAGACAAGATAGGGTCCAGTGAAGAAGAGTCTCAAGATGTCTGATTCCAGTAGCATTGTGGAATTTTCGCTAGTAACCCACGCTAGCGTTAGTTCATATCTGCTATCAGGTATGCACATGCATGTAGTGTTGCATACCTTCCTCTGCTCTTGGTTAACCCCAAGCTTTGTTTGCTCGTTTGTCTTTCTATTTTCTCCTGTCTCCCTCGATCGTATTCTTGTGTGGTGGCAAGAAATGTGCGTTACCCCCTCGAACCACTAGTTGATCACCGGCCGGCTAAGAAGTGAAATGGTTAGAAGACTGAGAAAGTTAATGTGGTGGGGTGAGGGGTAACGTTTCACACTATTAAGGCAAGTAATGAGGAAGTTTGCCTTTTGATGATTTGGTTTGGTTTCAGTTCTTTTGTTTAATGGCATATCAACCTTTATAGGTTATCTAAAGCCAAAGCCATTTTTCTAGAACAGTAGTGGTACTATTTAACCCATACCTGGAAGGAGGAGGGGTTCATACCTTTCCCAACGGTATTTGTCCGAGAGTGAACGTAATAGTGCGACTGGAGTTCGAACTCGTTTATTACGATTCTGCAGTCCATTGCTTTAACCATTACATCACGAGGACACACTTTTGCCTTTTGAGTTTTAGCAGTCACACTTCTGGTGTACTACAAAACAAATATATATATATATGTGTGTGTGTGTGTGTGTGTGTGTGTGTGTGTGTGTGTGTGTGTGTGTGTGTGTGTGTGTGTTTAATTGTGGAAAGGAGTAATGTTTTCAAAAAGTATCTTTTTAGAAGCTTCGTTATTTTCCTTGATAGATGTACTGACTTTCCTCTTGCCGATTAAAGACGGTTTAGAAACTCGCTGAGATAGTCGGCCTTAATTATTGAACATTAATAAACATGGAAAGAAAACTGTGAATGCGTATTTGTACATTTTTTAACCAGATCAAATGGCAACCTTTTTGAGTCTTTAACTTTTCTACCCCCCACCACCACAAACGTTACACTTATCTCACTACAGTATACATTCCATTGTTATGATTACAAGAAGCATGATTCAACAGTCTATGTGACATCTGTTGCATAAAAACGAGACCAAATTAACACATTGCGAAAATCTTCGTTATCACCTAGAAAATTGACCAAATCAAAGATCTAAGATCAATATTGATTCACCAAATACAAAAACCAGACAACTCTTATTTCATCACTTTATTGATTTTGGTTTTTGATATATAAATCTTGCATCCAATATTTTCTCGCTTTGAAGATGTATATTAAAATAATCATAATCTTTTTAACTTTTTAAAAATCCTAATTTTTTTACCTTATATTTTAACTCTATTATGAAAATCTCTATATATAAAACTGTTGTCACCTGATTTGTTTGTTTGTTCATCTGAAAGTATTACGCTTGTCAAACCGAAAGAGAGGATAAAGGTACTGCGAACACACGGACACAAAATGCCCAACTCTTGGTAAAATACAAGGCTCGACGTGTCTGTATGTTGGCTCATAATGTCGTTACTATTGCGACGACAAATATTACCACTACTTCTATTGATGCAACTTCGAGAGAAGCAGATCGAAATACATGGAAATTTGATTATCCTATGAAAGTACAACGAAGTAAAAAAAAAAACAACAACAAAAAAACAACTTAACCATATTCTCGAATGCAATTTTTTTATGATTTTTTCCTATTACACAGAAACAACTTTTCACACAGTACATTTTTACTATCAAACAAAAATATATTCCATCAGTGGAAATTCTCAACTATCTCGGTCACAAACCAGACCCACTTTTATCAATTGCTATTCACTAAGTTTAAATTAGTACAAAGCTAGAAGTATGGGCAGCCAGAGAGAATTGAATTTACGTGCTACTGTATGCTCGCTTAGCTAACCATTATACAATGTGAGGTGTCACGGTGGGACGACGTAGTCATTCACAAACCTTAGCATAGTTTAACACCAAGCCAGGAATATGGAGCACCCAGTGAAAACCAGATTCGCACATGATGCTTCGCTAGACACTCTTGCTAACCATTACACCACCCGAGGCGCCCAAGACCACTTTTATCTGGTATTGTTTGTGAAAACAATAGAAGCAACTGTATCCCCTAGTCATTTAAGAGAAAATCCTCTTTATTGATTTGGCGAGTTAAGAGTATAATTCTACAAGGATTTTATAAATTGATTCGAAGGTGTCATTTGTTCGTTTGTCCTTGGTGTTAATTATGAATAATGAATTCAAAGCCAACAATCAATATATAAGCTGTTTTAAAAAGGATGACATCCTTTTATTATTTGTATTTAATACGTACACTCTTTGAAAAAAGATTGACAATTTAACTGTAAGCGTCTCGGATGGTGTAATAGTTACTGAGCTTGGCTCGGAGGCCAGTGTGAGTGAGTTCGCTGTTCACAAGATACCACTAGCATGGTACAACTAAGATTAGATTACTAAATTGCAACAGATTAAACTATTTTAATTCAGTTGATCTCGGTAAAAAAAAAATTATCAAAGACGCATTCAGAGTTTGCTTCTCGCCTTTATTAATGTTTTAATAATTAAAGTCAGCCATCTCAGAGAGTTTCCAAACCGTCTTTAATCGGAAAGAGGAAAGTCAGTGCATCTTTTAAGGAAAATAACGAAGCCTCTAAAAAGACATTTTTAAAACATATTTCCCTCCCCACAACAAAAAAAAAAATGTATCACTCCAAAAGTGTGACTGCTAAAACTCAAAAGGCAAACTTTCTCATTGCTTGCTTCAATAGAAATCACCTCTTATTTCACCTGTCTTTTAAACGCCTTCAAACTCCCGGAGGAAGTTCCCGTGGCGTAGTGGCTAATATGGTGGACAGCAGCATTGTAGTAAACGGCCTCAAAATCCAATCTCTATTACGTTCGCTTTCGGACTGACCCCTTGAGTAAGGTGGGAACTTCCTTATCCATCTTAGCTTTGGATTAAACAGTATCACTGGTGTTCTTCTGCAAAGATAACATTAAGTAACCCACGAAGGTTGATATGCCATTAAAACAAAGACAGTAAACTATTCATTTCAAAATTAAATTTGAAGCCTACATTCAATATATCGGCTGTTTTTAAAGGATGAAAACCTCTTTTTGATTTGTATTGAAACTAATTTCTTTGAAGCTCTCAAAACACGAGCAGACAGTCCTACCTGTAAAAATAACTTTAAACAGATTTTCTAGATGTGTGAGTAAAACACATTCTAAAGAATGTCGTTAGTTAATAAAAATGATTGATCTGAGCTTTTTCGATCTAGTACATTTTAAGTCTCGTGAACATTTTTACACTTTGGGACACAGTATGTCATGTTTCTTAATTCTCTGTACCATATATGTCATATTTCTTAATTATGTATACTATATATGTGTATAAAATGTATGTCGTTGTAGTCAAATGAACTTTTTTCTTACCAAAATAATCTGTGTTAGGTATCATATTTAAAGCATTATAGGAAAAGGCTGGTGGTAGTCTCCATGAAGACCACTTATCCATAAGTTCCTATAATATTATATGGATAAAGGAAGTACTCGACCAAAGCGTTTAGAGAGCTATAATTTGAATATAAATTAGAGTAAATTCAATCACCAGTACAGCCTAACTTACGTTCATCTAAGAAATTCATCTCTTACGTAGGGCCACAACTTAGGTTTATAAAACACCGATTATAGGGAAAGTCACTGGATCTTGATATACACAGATGTCTGATATTTCTTCCCTTGTCTGCCCGAAGAATTTATACGAATGACTGCTAGATGGCGACACCACAGTAACAGAAAAATTTAAAAAAAAAAAGACTCGAAGGCCTCATTCTCTTTACTCGCAGAATGACTGAGAAGTGAGAATCTCTCTCGCTCCTCTTAAACAGGAATGTTTGTCCCAGGCATACCTCGGACACACTTAACACATCACTACAAAATATTACACAGGATACAATAAGTTTAACTTCCTTTCATACGTACTGGAATGTTTCTAATAATTCCTCCCAACAAGCCACTAAAGAAAGTCTTTTCAAATATGTAACTCTTTAAAACTTTCCTTCTCTTTAGAAAATTCACGCATACGTTTGTGCTACAAATGATCTTTCTATCTATATACGAAGTTCATTCAATAAGACGATGACTAAAATAAAAAAATAATAATTTTTTTCAGGATGTTTTGTCCATAAATGTAGACACTGCGTTATTTACAATTGTTTTATAGCAAAAATTATTATTTGTTTTGAGGCTATTCAAAATGGAAGCTAATCAGTGTGTTACAGGCTTAAATAAAGGTCTGGCGTCATATTTTGGTTGCTGAGAAATGCAAACGATGTGAGACTTACAAAAGAATGTAGTGAATCTGAAAGGCAGAATCTGCATTAGTGAAGTGTACCAGCAAGGCGATGTGAGTTACATCCCTTTGACAATATCGCCTAAGTCTTGGACGGACGAGAGAAGAGGGGAGGGAACGCTGAGTCAGTGAACGCGTCGGGTAAGAAAGAGACAGGAGAGCGGAGGAAAGAGGCTGAAGAAGAAAGAAGGACTGTTTACTAAGAAGTTGATTTCAAGTGGTTTTCTTTTGTGTATTACATAAATTACAAAAAAAAAAAAAACGATTTAAATTACAAGCTATTTCGGCACATTATTAACGATGGCGTCCAGGCAATTTGATGTTCGGCTTATCCCCGAGTTTAGCGGCGCAGCGACAGATATGCCAATATTGGAATGGTTGGAAGACCTAGAATTAACCTGTGAGCTTTGCGAGATTTCCAAGATAGAGCGGGTTCTGCCACTACGACTAAAAGGTGCGGCCTGAGAAACGTACCGGCAGCTATCTAAGGAACAACGGGATGACGTTGAGGAGATCAAGCGCGCTCTGATAAAAGCCTACGGAACCGATTCGTTCGTGGCTTTCGAACAATTTACTACGCGCCATCTCCGTCCAGAAGAGACCGCAGATGAGTTCCTAACGGACTTGCAACGATTAGCACAAGTTGGGGAAATGCTGCCAGAATGTAGGATAAAGAGTGCTTTCGTCAATAGGCGGCCAAGTGACGTCAAGGGACTCCTCCGATCGTCAACCAGGTTAGAAACCCTAACTTTAAGAGAAGTACTTGAAAGGGCTCGCGCCGTGTTAGTGGATACCAGGGACGAGCATCTGGCCGCTGAACCGCGACCTGAGCAGACCTCGCATACCCCGAACATTCTCAAAAGTCGTCAGAGTGATGTCACTTGTTTCAGATGCGGGGGCCAAAACCATCTGGCCAGAGATTGTATGCAGCGAAGCAGTGTTAGACACTGAAAAGAGAGATCACGTATACGTTGTCATCTCTGAAACAAAACTGGGCATCTTATGAAGAACTGTCCGGGAAACGGAAACGGGGGCGAGGGGTTAGTGCCACTCTCTCCCCATTCAAATTAAAGGAGGCGCTCCCGGTGATTGAAGTTGTGGTTAATGGCAAGAGGCACATGGCGCTAGTGGACTCTGCATGTTCTCGGTCCCTCGTGACTGAATCGGTGTGCAACCCCTGGAGTGGACAGGCATCAGATGTTCTGACAGTTGACAGCAAGACTTTTCGTAGTAACGACATCGGGACTATCTCGCTGGCAGCAGATAACGTAAGCCCCATGAAAGTTGATGTGCTGGTCGTGAACAGTTCGCTGTTGGGCTTCGACATGCAACTCGGTATGGATATTATTAGAATGTTGGGGGGAGTCTGTATAGACCAGTCCGGTAATGTTATCTTCTCTAGGACAGGGCCGCATGCCAGCGCCGCGATCAGAATAGAGAAACCGGACTTCAGCGCTGAGTTCAATGAGAAGACCAGGGCTCGGACAGCGTCATGGAAGTGGTCAGGTAATCAGCCACCCAATAGCCTTGTGAACAAGGTGCCCGAGTATCCTGTGTCTGCTCGAGTTCGACAAGAGTACCGTCATGTGCTGGAAACGTGGCTGGACAATGGATGGCTGCTTCCCTACCCTGAGGAGGAACTCGGTCCCCCAAAAGCCCTGATTCCATTAATGGCCGTAGTTCGACAGAATAAGTCGAAAGTGCGCCCTGTGTTAGATTTTCGTGAACTGAATGGATACGTCGACGCCTACACAGCGCATGCCGACGTCTGGTGCAGAAGTTAAGAGAGTGGAGAAAGAAAGGCTCCAACGTATCAGTACTCGACCTCCGAAGGGCATATTTGCAAGTGCGTGTGCACAAATCCTTGTGGCCGCACCAAATAGTTATCTTTGAAGTAAAAAGATACTGCCTTTCGCGCATGGGCTTCGGACTCAATGTTGCACCATCAATCATGCAGGCTATTGTTGAGGCTGCACTCTCAAAAGACGATGCAGTCCGGCAGGCAACCTCGGCGTACATCGACGATGTCTTCATCAACGAAGACATAGTTTTTGCAACCAGGTTAAAGCAACATTTGGCTAATTTTGGACTGAAGAACAAGGAACCAGAGCGACTGCAGAACGGTGCACGAGTGCTTGGCCTAAAAGTTTGGGAAAAGGACACAATGCTAATATGGGAACGAGAGAATGAGGTTCCAAGTGTGCTACAGGTCCTTACCCGACACAGTGTGTTCTCATTTTGTGGAAAGTTGGTCGGGCACTTCCCAGTAGTTACATGGCTCAGAGTGGCTGCATCATTCATTAAGAGGAGAGCTGCAGACGTAACAAGGGGTTGGGATGACGAAGTGACTGATGTTCCGTTAACAACAATGATAACAGAAGTCGTCGCGAGAGTGCACCAAAAAGACCCTGTACGAGGAAAGTGGTGTGTTAATGGCCCTGAGCTCAATGTTTGGGTTGATGCGAGCTCCTTAGCAACCGGAGTGTCCCTGGAGCATGATGGTGCTGTCGTGGAAGATGCGAGCTGGCTACGCAAGGAGAGGGACACGCAGCACATAAACTTGGCGGAGCTCGATGCTGTGCTGAAGGGCATAAACATGGCATTGATGTGAGAGGCAACCATATTGTATATTCACACTGACCCAGCATGCGTGCACAAATGGGTAACAGATACCCTGACAGGGAAGGCTTGAGTGCACACCAGAGAAGCAAGTGAGATACTAATCAGGCGTCGACTTGATTCACTCACGAGTCTAGTCAAGGAGTACGGACTGTCTGTGGACGTAGCCCTAGTGAGGTCAGAACATAACCGAGCAGATAGTTTAATAAGATTGCCACAGCGATGGTTTGATCTCGTCAAGGCAACTGAGCCTCCGTACTGTGCGAGTGCTGTGTCAGCAAGCGAGCATGACTCCGAATGGATAAGGTCTATTTATCACCGAAGTGGCCACCCTGGCGTGAGGCGAACATTGTACTTCATCAGGCAGGTCGATCTCACGGTCTCTACAGCATCAGTGAGGACTATAGTAAGGAACTGTAAGAAGTGCCAGTCGATCGACCCATCACCCATGCGTTGACCGAAGGGGAAGCTGGACGTTAGCGACACCTGGTCTCGAGTGGGAATGGATATAACCCACTACCAAAGTAGACACTATCTATCGCTCATTGACTGTGGGGCCTCACGATTCTCAATTTGGCATCGTCTAAGACGACAAGATGCAGCGAGCGTTGTCAGCCACCTGGAAAGTCTGTTCTATGAGCACGGTGCGCCAGCTGAGATGCTTGTTGACAATGACAGCATTTCGCAGCAAGGTTTTCTGGGACTTTC
Source organism: Sepioteuthis lessoniana (assembly GCA_963585895.1). Lineage (NCBI taxonomy): Eukaryota > Metazoa > Mollusca > Cephalopoda > Myopsida > Loliginidae > Sepioteuthis > Sepioteuthis lessoniana. The sequence goes on from CAUZXS010001523.1 coordinate 33,538, forward strand.
TAAGCGAATGGGGGGGAGTTCGATTGCATTTCCGTTGTGCGCACGTCCCCTCCGATAATGGTATTGTGGAACAGTGTCATCGGAGCGTAAAACGGATTGCAGCAAGGAAACAGTGTCCTATAATGGAAGCAGTCTATTGGTATAACGTCACCCCTAAGGATAATGTGTTCCCGCTGACTGCCCCTATCAACCTAATTCATCGCTACCGCGTCCGACTGAAGGGTATTGATGCGCCCTCTCTAGATAAGCCGCAAATAAGATATGACGTAGGCGATCGTGTCTGAATGAAGACCCCAAACGGACGTTGTACATCCCCTTATGCACGTGGACATGTTACAGGCGTGATCAGCTCACAGAACGTCCTCGTCAACGGGATGCCCCGTCATGTAAGGGACCTGCGTCCCGTCATAGGCCTAGATACCTCAGAAGGAGGGGGTGACAGTGAACTCTCGACCCAAAGTGCAAGGGTGATCACCATCAACGAAGCACGCGGTGATCCCTTAGAAGTAAACACCGCACATGTAACGGGTGATACTTCTACAGACGAGTCATTTGAGGAGGAAGTGGTATTATCGCGGAGGAGCGCTAGACGCAAGAGATCCACCCGGTTTGTCATTTGTGTGATCATGATATCACGGGGAGGGGTAGTGAATCTGAAAGGCAGAATCTGCATTAGTAAAGTGTACCAGCAAGGCGGTATGAGTTACATCCCTTAGACAATATCGTCTAAGTCTCGGACGGACGAGAGAAGAAGAGAGAGAACGCTGAGTCAGTGAACGCGTCGGGTAAGAAAGATACAGGAGAGCGGAGGAAAGAGACTGAAGAAGAAAGAAGGACTGTTTACTAAGAAGTTGATTTCACGTGGTTTTCTTGTTGCCAAGGAAGCATACCCTTCACCCTCTTTTGTGTATTACATAAATTACAAAAAACAATTTAGATTACAAAGAATGTGTGATAAGTACTGAGAAGGATTGAAAATGGGGATTTTGTTTATGAGGTTTTGAAAATGGAAGAGAAACATGCTGGAGATTTGAAAGAATAGTAACTGTCTAAGAAACATTTATCGGGCTAATTTAATAAAATGCAAGTTTTAGAGTCATGAAAAAATGTACATATATAGGTTGTCTTGTAAAGAAGATTAAGGTTTGCAGTGAACGTCTACAATTTGAAATGGAAAAATAATAAACAACGATTTAATCTCTTTACACAAAAGCAATACGCATATAAAATTCTTTGGGTCCCCAGTCCATTTATGGTGTGGTGAAAGTTCGCAGGCTTTCGTCGGTAAGAAAAGTGTGTGCGTGTGTGTGTGTGTGTACATATGTACGTATTTATTGAATCGTTAGTCTAGTAGGCGAGCAACAGTTTTTATCATGTTAACTCCACTGTGGTTCCTGGTAAAAGAGGCCGAATTTGTTTTTTTCTTTGACTCATTGAAGTCCCAGTTTTTGATATTCTTCCACAGGTTGATTTGATTGGTTCAGTTCAACCAGTTTACTTCTGTGCAGGAATTCGTCCGCCCGTGGGAAATAAATCTAATTCCCTCTACAGCCTGCCCACCCAGTTGTCTGGAGCAGGAGAATAGGCCGATTGCATCTCTGCGGAAGAGTAAGACTCTCCAATGAGTGTCCTAGATATGACATTAAACTGCATCTGGTTGGCGAGACTATTGTCCTGGAGCTTTGGGGAATGTTGAGCATCCCTTCTTGCATAACTCCCAGGTACACTCTGACCCGAAGTTGAGATACCTATTAGGGTCCCAAGTATGGAGGAATAGAATTGTTCAATCATTTACTAAGGATTATTATTATTATTATTATTATTATTATTATTATTGGAAACCATACAGCTGTGTGCAAATGATTTATATTAAATAGGAATATTTGAGAAATAGATTATTAGTGTTAGAAAGCAGTACTTGAAACCATTTAACTGTATGCAAACTAATGAGATCTAGCGATCAGTTTAAAAATTGTTACATACGAATTATTCGTTTACAAATCATATATATATATATATATATATATATAAACAGGATTTTGAATTAAACAATTCATAGGAATTGGTATGCCATGAAACATCAATCAACCAACCAACCCATTGGTTGCCTGCTAAGTCCTGTAATTTCAGCTATGAAGAAGAATAGAAAATTACAATACCACTCACTGTTCTATTGTTGGTAGCCCTCGCTTTTTACAGTAGTTGATAGGAGGGAGAGAGTGGGGAGGGAAGGAAATTGAGGGAGAGAATGCTTCAGAATGAATTCAGCCTGAGCGAATGTCCACAGGTCGATTTATCTGTGCATCGCATGAACAAAACCACAACACATGGCGTATACTTCATCATCATGTCGCGCTGCCAGCACTAATCTCCTTGACCCTCTCTCGTCACCCGTCTCTATTGTCCATCGCTCCCGGGAGGTCTTCAAGGTTATATCGGCACAGAGCTGTTGTATATAGGTACAAGCTGGTCGCCCTGCTATTTCTCGTCCATATGAAGGGGTCTACGGGAGTATATCGCTTTGACTACAATACTAGCGATATGTTGGCATTTAATCAATTACGTCATGTCAGTAATCTAAGACTCAACCTTTGATCACTCCAGACATGACCAAGCCACGTTACTGAATGTATTACAACTCGATCAATTTTGGTTCGTTTTCTGCATTTTGATTTAAATGAGAACAGCATTACTCACCCTTGGCAAGTCCTCTAAATGGCACCTAGTGTCCGCACAGAACTGATGAATATAAGTTTTTAATAGCCGGCCAACAATGGTGTGTCCATGTATTTGATTCTATAAAAGAACGTCGCTTATGAGTTCACCCCGTTGAGTCTCTCAAAGAACGTCGCTTATGAGTTTAATATGTTGAGTCTAAAAAAGAACGTCGCTTATGAGTTCACACTATTGAGTCTCTCAAAGAACGTCGCTTATGAGTTCATCCTGTTAAGTCTCTCAAAGAACGTCGCTTATGAGTTCACACTATTGAATCTATCAAAGAACGTCGCTTATGAGTTCAACATGATGAGTCTATAAAAGAACGTCGCTTATGAGTTCAACATGTTTTGTTCGTCTTACTTGGATGGTTTGTGAGATGGGGGAAAAATGGCCTTACAGCTGTAGTTGAATATTCCCAACAGGATCCATATAAAACAACACGCAGCATCCTAGTATAGTTCCCATCTAGCGTTTTCTCCAAACATTTCGTTAGAGTCCAGGTAGTGTAACTATACAACTGTACTGACGTGGAAGAATTCCCGTTTTATTTTATCAGAGATCACCTTTACATGTGGTCGTTTACTTGTCAATAGCAATTCAGGGTTCACCTATGCATATGTTGGGGGTGTCCTCGTGGTGTAATGGTTAAAGCGATGGACTGCAGAATCGTAGTAAGCGTGTTCGTACTCCAGTCACGCTATTACGTTCACTTTCGGACAAATACCATTGGAAAAGGTGTGAACCCCCTTATCCTCCCAGCGATGGGTTTATAGGACTTACACTCCTATAATTTAAAATGGACGTTATGCCACTTGTTCCCGAAACAAAGATGGCGGACGCACGTAAACAATCAGTCTCGGGAACCCATTGGCCAGGAGAACCACGTGGTTAGTGCCTAAAACTACGTCCACAACTCCAATGTCGAGCCACGTTTTTGGAGCCTACTCCATGACAAGAATTCTCTATAAATACTTCGTCTTCCAACACTCTTCCTCTTTTTCACATTTTCACTCACAAGGGCCAACACACTCTCTCCAGTGTGACTTCCAGAGAGAATACTATCACTCTCTCATTTCAACTAACAGCAGTTAACCGCCACAAAAATGTATACGCCGTGCAAACATTCTCTGACTTGTTACATCTTTTCGGTGAGATTTTTTCCAGCTTCAAAAACAACAGAAATTTCGTCAAACCACCGAAAGAAAGAAACAAACAACATGGGAGAAGACACGTTCATCCTAATATACACTATTAAGATGCTATAGAAAATACTTAGTAAACATGCATAGGACACTTTTGTTATTTAGTCTCTTTTGTAGTATAAGTGTTAATTACACATGCACACAAACATAAACACAAGAATATATGTCGAACACTAACGTTTTGAAATGTTTAATTGAATGTATTGCTGAAATATAAATTTGAATTTGTTTGTACCGCTTTGTCTTGAATGTTCTTTTTGTCCACGCCGTTTCACATCTTTCATATCGTTTACACATCTTTACTTCTTTTGCCTCCTTTGCCGCATGTGCCTTTTTCCAAATATAAACTAACATACAATTACAAATTGGGGGACCAAAAATATCCACTAAACAATTACATGTCTCCCTACAGATTAAATAGTACCACTACTGTTCTTCTAGGAGAATGGCTTTGGCATTAAATAGCCTAAAAAGGTTGATATGCCATTAAACAAAGAAACCAAACCAAACCAATGAATATGTTGACATTGCTTATAGTAGATGAGATATTGCTACCGAAGTATATGAATTAGTCGACTAATTTCAGAAGCTTACTATTTAATCAGGAAAAGGCACCATCTTCATTAAAACACGTGAATTTTTTCTGAATTCACGTAGAAACCAATGCCTCTTGCTGCCTGCTCCAGGTTATGCAGCAGAGATTCGGCTTGAGCACTATGTCATGTTTGTAGAGCGCTTGACTTGGATTGTTCGTAAGATGCTTGCAAAATCAGCACATTAATCACTGAACATTCAGTGCTCCAGCTGTCTACACAATTCAATGTACTTGTCCGTTTATTGTTTATGTCCTTCTAAAGCAAACATTAAATGTTTGTTCAGGTAAGAAACTTAAACCGAAAAAATCAATAAATGGTAAGAATTCTTCCTTCACTGAAAATGTTTATTCATTCTGATATCAAGATTCCTTTATCGCTTAAAGACTACTATAAAAGTGGCCACATCAAGTCTAATTCAAAGAAGATAAAATTGACATTAATAAAAAAAACCTCAAGATATTTTGTTTGTAAATACAGTAGATTCTACTTAATAGAACTGACCTCACAACAGATATATCCCTCCTTCTTTTCCCACAAACAGCTTCTCCCCAAGAGTAGCTGAAATGTTGAACAAACTGCCTCGTCGGTGTTTTCCAACAGCGTATAACCTTGAACTCTTATAAGTCCAAGGTCAGTATATATGAATCCTTAGACCATTGAGATACTTTCTGTCCATCCATATATTCACATTCTCGCCTCTATTCATGTTCCACTCTCCAATCATTCTTCCTATACATTCATGATATCTCAACGCCATATCATCGTAACCCTATACCGACTAGTGGCCAATTTGGCAAAGCTTTCAATAGATCTGAGTAAAAAAATTAGATTAAATTAAATTATAAAAACCGATTCAAATGTAATTATTTCTTATTAGCTTCATTCATTATGACCAATTGTCCGTTTATTTGAACGAATCAGTGGTGTTGTAGAATAAACATTTTTCTTAAATCAAACCGAATGAAATTAAAGTCTGGTGAAATCATTAAGAAAATATATGTTTTAGTTGTCAAAAAAGAAAGATTTTTAGCTCGTGATTCAAATTAAATGTAAAAAATAACCGAACTCTCAAAAACATTCAGTGTAATGTTCTTTAGGCTAAGTTATCTCCCTTACTTCAAGCAAGAATTTTCTATCAATACATTCGTATTGAAAACTATTTGCTTTATCCAGTTAATCGACCCAGTCGATTATTTATGGCTTCATTAACCGTAATTTGCTATATAATTTTATTTTTTATGAGTTCATACAACATATTTGGCATCAGGCTATAGCTTTAAAGAATTTAGTGGGAATTAATGGCTTGTAAGGTTAGTACTGTATTCTAAGGTTTCCTTTCTTGAAAAATTAATGAAAATAGATATTTATATCTTTATCTACACAAATTGTTCTACAACCAAATTTGTGATTTGAAAACTTTCTTCACACTTCTGCAGCTTCGCACACACTACTACATACTACTGCTACTACTACTACTACTACTACTACTACTACTACAACTGTTGTTGCTACTTCTACTACTAGTAGTACTACTGCTACTACTACTACGACTACTACTACCAATAATAATAACAATAATCTAATTAGTAGTCGTTATTCAAGCTGAGTGATCATTCAAGGTCAGGTTGGCAGTTTTTAGATCATTTTTTTTCATCAATCTTTTTATCAATCTTTGAATACTTTTTTCGGAAAGATTATATCAATTAAATACGACAAATTAACATCGAAAGATTTTTTTTTCCTATTTGTAGAACAACAAAAATGTAGCGAGGAATCAATAAACAGGAAGTAAAATGCAGATAGGACAGTGATTAGATCACGAGAAAGAAAATCGATTAGAAACAAATAGACAAATGCTTATAGGCGCCCATATAAGATTATTATCTCTTGCTTAAACGCCGCCTTCAATGTGAAGTATCCTATTTACAGAAATATTTTTAATAATTGTACTCTGCAATAAGTTATTAGTTATCTCTCTCCAAAAATTATAATAATTAGATTGAGCATAAATGCAGACCCCTACATTATAATTTACTTTTTGAGTTTTCACATCAGCGTAAGCTGATGGTATTTCACAGGAGTGAACAACAAGTCTCCCCAAGTATCCAGGACTCTTCTCAGTATTCTGACCGATCTCAATAATATAGTAGTTTGGATGGTCTCTATTCGTCCTCTTATTTCTAACTCCTGCAATCCCTTTATACATCCTTTGGTGACTGTAACAAGAGCGCCAATTATAATTAGTATAATTGTCACTTTCATGTTCTTGTTAAGCACCTCTCCCTTCATTTCCTATTCAATTTTTCTGTGTACCGTATCACCAAGCTTGAATTCAGGCAAAATCCGAGCTGAATTAATTGGTGGATTTTTTTGTTTGTGTCGGTGGTAATGTTCGATGAGGCAGAATCGTTTGAAGATTTCTACCCTGTTGTGTTGTTCATGAGGGTGAATCATTAAGTAGAGAAGTTCGAAGGGCAGGAATAGCTAGGTATGGGTTTTGGTTGCTTTTTATTTTCTTCTTCAGAGAGGGTTTTACAGTTTAGATGGTGTGTTCCACAAGACCATTGGATTGTGTATAGAGAGGACTAGATGTATCATGTTGGAAATCCCAAACCATAAGCAAACATTTTGAATTCATTTGCTTTGAATTCAGGATAGTCAATGATGACAGTGTGTGGAATGCCGAATTTTGAGAATATGATCTTAAGATGCGTAATTATAGTGAGAGGCTGTTTATCAAAAAGTAAATGTCAAAATACTTGGAGTTCGAAGATGTGTGGGGTTTAAAATTTTTATGAAGGTCAGTGGCTAAGGGCAAGACTGTGTTGCCGTAAGATATCTGACTCCATATTTTGGTTATTTTGCTTTACCCCACGTTGACTTGGCTGGCGCAATGCCTTGCCCAAAGAAGGTCCATAAGAAATATAAAAAAAGAGAAGATAGGAACAGACAGGAGACGAAAAACTTTCCTTTCAGACTTTCCTTTATTTACCTGGTGAATGGACTAACCAACGCTACGTCTAAAGACATAGCGTGGTGCCCAAAACACCAGATAGTAAAAACGGTGTTGTCGGTTCGACGTCACTACCCGAAAAGAGAGAGGTTCACAGAAAACCTGAGTATTTATCTCTTTTCACCGGCTCCAAATTCGCTACGCCAAAATCCTTCTAATTTTGGCGCGACCGCTTCTCATTGGCTACTTTACATTTTATTATTTTTCTTTTTTCTGATTTTAACCGGATGGATGCGTGGAGCCTTATGCGTGGCGACGCATTTATATATTTTGTATCAGGCAGCCGACGAGTCAACATCCGGTTGGGAGTTCTTTGGTAATTCCTAAATCGCCACAGATGTCAGTGCCAATTTTAGTCCATGGTATTTCAGGGATTTCATGGGGTATAACTGGTTCAGCAGACAAGTGCTATATTTGCAAATCATGTCTTTGATTTCTGCTATGATACCAAGTCAGTAGACATATTCTCTTGCGCGGGCAATTCACTTCTCAATGCCTTGTAATCCAGAGTGATTGATATTTCATACTTCTTCACGTGAGTCAGTTGGGACGATTATTCTGTTCTCTTTTAGAAGAATTCCATTTAGCATAAAGATCTCCCCCACTCTCTCTCTCTCTCTCTTATTGTTGAACGATTTTACCGACGGTTCAACTTTTTGTTTTCAGGACATTAATGAAGAGTATATTTGGCAAGTAGTTTAAGTGATTCTTCAGGTGCTGATATTTCATAGTAAGAGCTGAGTTTCTTGTCAGTCATTGGTCATGATTTGTTGATGAGGTATACGTGGGCTTCCATATTTTCAGCAGAAATTCCGGTTTTACAATCATTTAAGTATACACGTGATAGTGTGTCAGAGACAACCGCATCTTTTCATGGGATGTAAGTGAGGGGAAAGTCATACCGCTGAAGTGTCAACATGAATTTCTAGATGTGTACGAGTATTTTAATGGGGGACTATTTGAAGATTGACAAAAAACGTTTGGGATCATTTTCGACTTCAAAGTGATGTCCATATACAAATTCGTGAAATCTTGAAGTAATGTGCGAAGGGAGGAATGACTTTGGAATAATTAGGAATCAATCTACTTTAATTGTTGCTCATGCCGAGAAAACGTTGCAACTCTTCTTTTTTATTAGGGTTGAGCATTGCTTCCATCTTGGAAGTGTTGGGTTGGAATAAAGTAATTTTATGTCCCAAATGGATCAGGTCAGTAGTGAGAATAACACAATTGCTTTGATTGAGTTTAAGACCATGTTGCCTGATATGGTCAAACACGAGTCTGATGACCATACGATTATTCCGTCTGGAACATTTCCGGATCCATCAATACCCTCAATAATACAGCCAATTTTAATCTGAAATATCTCGCTTGCAATATGTATACTGTATGGTTGGCGAGTAAATCTATAATGACCAAAAAGAAGTTTAAACGTGAGTAGTTTTGAACTATACTATCAAAAGGCATCTGCCAAAAGCTATTACAGGTATGCCTCGGCTTACGTTGTTTTAAGTTTAGTCGTTGTCGATTATACGTCGTTTGTCAAAAAACATATTGTAACACTATGTAGGTGGTCCGCCAAGCAGACGATCCCTTTGTCTGTTTTGGCGCGAAACCAAACAAAGGCCTGAGCCCGCGATCTTGACGTGACCGGAAGTTGGTAAGGGAACGCGAGAGAGTTGGAAAAAGGAACCCAGAGGAAGGAGTTGGCGAAGGGTGACGCGAGTGGCCAGTCGACACCGGACAGCAGAAGTGACCAGTCGGCATGAGAGATAGGGTCCAGCCGTAGTGAGGGAAGACCAGTCAAGATGAGTCAGCACTCCTCGTGAGTTGTAGAATTTCCGCTAGAAATTCACGCTAGCGTTAGTCTACACATGCACAGGGGAATGCAATGTTACATAACCCTTCTTCTTATTGTTCGTTTGTTCTTTGTTCTTTCCTCCCACTCCCTTGATTGTATTTCTTGTAGCCATGACGAAATGTGCGATGCCCCTAGCGGAACCACTAGTTGGTCATCGGCCAAGAAGTAAAATGGTTAAGAAGTTGACGTATTCGGGGGGGGCAAGGGGGTATCGGCACAATATGAAAAAATAAAAATAAAGTTTACGTCATTTTATTCGACTTTACGTCTATCCGCCACAAATATTGAAGTCGTAGTATCACTAGACCAGTATTCAAACCACATGGAATTATGTTACAGTATAATAAATACCACAGCCTTCTACGTCCACGATGTAAATAAACAAATTGAAAGTAAATATTGGTAAATTTAACATAAATTAGTCTGTTTTCTACCATCACAAAATAATTTTAATAACTGTATTTGTTATTTAACCTTACAAAATCATTTCATTTTAAAATGTCTTAGAGCAAACTGCATTCACAAATAAAGAGTCTGCGATGAACTGTAAAGATCACCAAATTGTATAAATCTACATTTACAAGTATTTACGAACATGTATTCGTAAATTTAGATTATTTTTATTCTGTGGTATATTAAAAACTAAAATTTATTTGTTTGTAAGCTTAAAATAGATTCTTATTGACGATATATGATTAAAAATGCATTTATAAATAAAATACAGAACTGGGAATGATTATTTGTGGTTTAGCCTTGGTACAAGTAAATTCAGAGACAAGTAAATTTGATGTAACTCGTTTTTCAACTTAAGTCACCTCTCCTGGAATGAATTACCAACATAAGTTCAGGTATACCTGTGCTTACATCAATCTTAATTTTGTACTGTGCATAATAGCAAAGATTTCCTCTTCGTTATGAAGTTGAAAATGTTCCCACTTTATAACTTATTATATAATACTAAGTTGCAAGGATCAAGACAAATGCGTGAAAAACCATTTGACTTTTCCACGATTACCAGGGATTTTACCTATTCGGTATGTTCACTGACTGATTTTATGATGCCTATTTTGGTCATTCTATCCTGTTCTGCTTTTAACCTCTTTTTCAATGCAAAAGGAATCTTTCTAGAAGGATTGATTACAGGGTAAGTTGAAAGATCAACAATTATTAGATGCTGGTAGATTTGCAATGATATTAAAAATCTGTTTTGGTTAGTCGAAGTTTCTCATATGTATTAATACCTTGAACGGCTTGAGAATCTATGTCAGCTGTTACGAACATCACTAGATAAATTGTATTTTTGTGAGTTATTGAGGCTACGCATTCGCCTGGAAAAGGTATGCTAGTGTTGTTGGAGGCAGCGAGAGAGTAATTGAGGTTGACTTCAGTTTTGGACGTCTATGAAGTTTATTGTATATAGTTTTGGGGAGTACATTTAACTCAGCACCTGAGTCAATTTTAAAATCAATCAGAGGACCGTTAATATCGAGATTTGCGGTTCATAGTTGAACTTTCCTATCAAAGTTGAGTGATTTAATGGCGAAGGTGGGCGGTTTATTTGAAAGCTGTGTTTCATAATAGAAATATTTGGTATTGATTATGTCCACGCTAAATTTTAATTGATCCGAATGTGAATCAGAATCAGATGAGTCAGTGTATATTTCTATTTACCGCACTGATTTTCGTGAGTGACAAAAACTGGCATAGTGTTCTTTGCGGTTGCATTTTGAGTTGTAAGCCAAGCAATATCCACGTAATTGAGAACTAGCAGACAAATTGCAAGAGTTGATGTGGGGCTGTTTGCTATGTTGTTTTTTATGCTTATATCCATTGCTGTTAGTCTAAGATTGAGTTCCGAGATTGTTTTTATAGTTACCATTTTATGAATGAAACGGTCTTTTCTAGAGTTTCAGAGGTTGCGAGTTCCTTAACTTGCTTTTATGTTTCTTCGGCAGCCTAATCAGCTTGAATTGCCTTAGCGTTAAGTCAGAATCCCTAAGTAAACATTCGGTGAGACGTGAGTCCTTAAGACCGACTATTAAAATGTTGTTTTTGTTCAGGAGTCGTAAAAATCTCCGAATTCACATTGATTCTGGTGTCTGTGAAAATAGTTTTAGTTCCTCTTTCCATTTCTCCCATGCTTCAGATGAGTTTTCCCGGTCTAATTTAAGTGATTTGGATGCAGACAATCTGTCCATTTTAAACGATTTAGTGAGTGACGAAGAAACGAGAAACGAAGTGCAAAATTCAACAAATTCGACCAAAAGAAACAGCATTGATAGTTGGAAAGCTGTCAAACACGTGTGAATATTTTAGAGCGTCTTTATTGATTAATTCAGTTGTCGCTCACAACAACGTAAAACCAAAATGGGCGCTTAGGGCCTTAATGTTACTATCCCAACAACTATTACTGAAAGCTTTTATGAACTGAATACGGACTTTTTTCTTTATCATCGTAACCAGGAACCTTTGAGAGCCAATGTATAAACAACAGAAAACAGAGTACTTTAAGAAGTTATCAAATCCCCACTGAGGCCCCCAGTGCTGGTCTGTGATACAAGGTCAGTTTAATTCTCTAAAAGAATCCGTCTTTTAAATTTATAAATATAACTACTAAGGGACCATTTCTGCTATTGACCAATCAACAAGGTCATTTGATGAGTATTTGCTTTGGCTTTGTGGTGCTGAAAAAATATTCAATTATCTACCTTTGGCTAGGAGAGTTGCCTGCCTAAGATCGATATTCGAAACCGGAATCAGATAAAAGGCGAATGCATGGGATAGCAAATCTCCCTTTTTTTTATAGCAGTCACATATAACGACCAGACTTCCATCTTTGGCTGTTATCAGAATCGACAAACGTAGTATGAAGATCGGTAAGTTTCAATGCAATCCAGCCACCTCTTTTACCAACACAAACTGATTACATATGTCCGAGGTTAAATTGCCACACTATCATTACTAAGTCGTGCTGACAACACGGATTCATTTGATTCTCTTTCATCATCCGTCTCTATCGACCGTTGTTCTTAGCAAGTCCTCAAGACGACATCCACAGCTGATGAATGTAAGTTTTTGAAAGTCAGCCAAAATTTGTGTGTCAATTTCTAGGAGTCCACAGAAGAACGTTGCTTGTGAGTTCATCCTTACTTCAACATGTCTTGTACGTCTTGTTATATTTTGACCCTCGCCCCGGCCCAAAAATGCTATTCCAAGGTGATACACCGGAAGGAAGTGACACATTCCAATGGCCAGTAATCGAAAGAGATCGCGTGGGCGGATTAAGGCTTATGATATGGGACAAGGTGAAGGTCCCATTGTGCCACTACAGTGATGCACCGGAAGAGAGTAACCTCTGAACTGCATGACAGTTATTTCCGCTTGATGACGATTAAACATTCGATTTCAAGGATCCAGTGGGCGATCGTGTGGGCGTTGAATTATTATATAATTGAGTTGAGTTGGGTGCCAAAGCAGTTGCCAGTAGAATTCCAGACACCTAGAGACCAGATGTGGTAGGGAAAGCCACACCCGACCGAGGGGGCCCTCGGAAAAACCCCGATGGAATGGAGCCCAACATCAGGAGAACAAGAAAGACACAACGTGACGGTCATAACAGTGGGGTCAAAATATGAAATTTATGTTCGGTCTCCAGCACCCTCTCACATGCAAACCTTGAACAACCCTTTCGAACCCTTGCAATAAAGTGAGAGGTAAATATATTTGTAAAGAAGTCTTCCTGCTTCCTTCCTTTCTGCGTCGTTTATTCATGCGTCTGTTTAATTATTGAGTCGTTATCATACGGCAAATGAGTATACAACAGTCTTACTTGGATGATTTATGAGATGGAAGTTTAGAGGCCGTCGAAATGCTGTTTTGTAGGGCACTGCTTCTAAAACGCAGCATCCTAGTGTAATTTCCATCTAGCTTTTTCTCCAGGCATTTCTTGAAAGTCCAAGTGGTACAATCATACAGTATTACTTTAACGGCTGAACACACACATACATATATACGTGGAATGGGTAGGTAACGGTTTCTAACCCAAATGATTTATCATATCTAAAAATAGAAAAAAGACCCACGTGACTCGTAATTTCCCAAATATTATTTTGTTTGAGTGCTGATTTTGTATGTGTACAGTGTACATAAATATTTTAGTATTCTTTTTTATGGTTTACTTGTGAGTCAGTCCTTTCAGGATAAAACTTGGTTATCGCCGTCAAATTAAGGACTGATATTTTAGGTTCGGCGAGGACTATCAAACGTCTATCTTCTTCGACTACTAGACTGCTACAGTCCAGTATGGCAGTTTCTGATATTCAAATCCAGTAGCCTCAGTGGCAAAATAGAGAACATTTACTTTTTGTAAATTATGACCCAAGTACGTCTTTTTTTAATTTTTAGATTTGGTGAAATACTTGGGTCGGGGGCCATTACACACACACACACACACACACACATTTATATATATATAAGAGAATAGCTCATTGGTTAGGACCAGAACCATTATAACAATAACCTATTCCATGTTTGTATACTCACAAAGACAGTCACTTCCAAATCTAAGAATCTTTATTAACCTTCCTAAACCTTTTTGTAATCGTAGAATAGAATTTTAAGAGGAGAGTCCTCGTGGTTTAATGGTTAGTGTTGCCTCAAAGTAAGCAAGTTCGAAATCCAGTCGCACTCTTACGCTTACTTTCGAACTGATACCATTGGTAAAGGCATGAATCCCTTAAATCCCTTAGCTATGGGTTAAATAGTATCACTGTTGTTTTTCTCTTGCTTTAACTGATTTATTTTTTTAGTTAAACTTTATCAGTCTATTAATCCTCACAATATACAACAGTTACCGAATTGTATGTCTGTCTTTTGTTTGTTTCTTATTCATTTTTAAAAAATGCAGTATTCTACTTACACCAAGTATTTCACCCCAACCCAGAACCACGAAAACATAAAATTTACAAAAATGTTGGTTTCGATGCAAAAGAATTAAATAGATATTAATCAGACACTCTGCTTCTCGTTTTTAGCTCGATTTAAATATTCATATTAATATCAAAATCAGTGTTTGTTATCATAGACCACATCTTAAGGTTTATAAGACTCATCAAATTACATTTAATATTCTAGCATTGTAACCCAAAGAAGTGTTCAGATTATGACACTAAATTGTATCTGGTGGTAAGGCTCTCGTTCTGGAGCACTAGAGAGTGTTGAACATCTATTAATCGCCATTACTTCCAGGCCCACTCTGACCCAGAATGGTAGTACTTGTTAGGGTTCCATCTACGAGTCAAGTAGATCTGTTTAAAAATTAATTGTATTCGATAGGACAGTGAAAAATCTTTAAAAACTAAACAAAAATTTAAATATGAATGTGCAATAAATGCGATTCCCTAACCACTAGGCATAAAATAACCCTTGATTGATTGAAATGCTGTTAAAACCAATCAAACCATAAATCAACTCTTGTGAACGATGGCCATAATATTGTAAGGATTAAACTAAAACACCCATACGCGTTGGAATGTAACAATTTAATAGGATTTAGATTAACAGAACGTTTACTCCAGCCATTTTTCATTAGTTTTTATCTATGACAACTAATAAACGATAGATAGATAGATAGATAGAAGAGAAAAGTGGAAGAATATTTCTTTTACGATAACTTTGAACATTTTTTTTCTATAAAGAGAAAATCAGAGCTTTCAAAAATAAAACAACAAAAAAAAACAGCAATATGCCACGCCCAGGATTGAAATATGGGTGTTTATTAGACCATTCAGGTTTTTTAAAAGATTAAAACTGGGCAGGTCTTTATCTAATTTACGTCTGGGGTGGAGCCGTCTGTCATTCGTGCCGGAGGGGTATCAAGGTCAACGATAGATTTGAGGCCGAATGGCCGGCGGCTCTGGCCAGGCCAACTTCGGGTGGGCGAACAATCATTGACAGCATAGCATAGCAATAGAACTTCGTGTCTAGTTCAAGCTATGTGCCGGCATTGTACTAAGTGAGCCTATGACTAACATAGTCCAGCAGGGAACGAGTCTCGGCTCGTGCCCGGCCTCCCTCTTGTCTTAAAACCCTCACTATAAAAAAGACCTTGTGTCGAATCCTGTCAGGTAGGAGGCAGCGATAAACATTCAATACGTCTGGGAGGGGTGGGAAATGCGGTTGAACATGTATATGTCTCCCCATTATAACTATTATACTCGCAGCGGACTTTTTTCGATTCATATAAATGTCTATAGTATACTGATGGGTGTATTGTGGTCATGTACAATCAAACAATTTTTTTAGTATTGCCTCACAACATTTAACCTGTTCACTGTCTAATTTACTTTTTAACATTGTAATTCCTATGTTGGTTAATTAATTGATTAATTGATTTTAACGGCATGTCAACCCATACGGGGTTATTTTATGCTTAGAAGTTTGGGAATTGCGTATATTGTACGTTCATATTTACGTTTTTTTTATCTAGTTTGTTTTTGTACCCAGTTATATGACATCAAGTATTCCTATCAAATACAAACAATTTGCGAACAGATCTCTTTGACCCCCAGATAGGATCCTAACATATAATACTATTCCGGGTCAGAGTGGACCAAGGAGTAATGGCAATAAATGAAGTACATCACACTCCCCAGATCTCCAGATTTGGATCCTCACCATTTGATAAAGTTTTACTATCACACTCTGGACACCCTTTTTGGGAGGGGCTCTTACTCCTTTGTAAGCCCCACCGACAAGGTGATCATGTATTGTTTTTTTTCATCAAAAATTGATGAAAATAGAAAGTATGTAAGAAATTGTTTCAGTTTTATACACATCGACTGATATAGACATCGAAATATCTAATATATATATATATATATATATATATATAGTGGGCTGAAAAGTTCATTGTTGGAAAAGTTCATATGATGACGTCATATCAGCTGTTGATGACTTTTCCATTTGGATCAAAGCACTGCAACAATGACAGAAGAATGTGGACCACGATGGAGTGGGGATATGTTGAAAAATCAACCTAATTTGGTCACATTCCATGAGAGTATTTGGGTACATCCAATGAACTTTTCAGCCGACCCTCGGATATATACAAAGATATGTTGAAATAATTTAATGATTTCAACAAGTATGAAATATAAAACAGATCTATACATCAAATGTCACATCACTTAAGTGAATACGCAAATTTCCTTTGTCTTATAGATCTATTCTAAAATTATTCATATTCGATAGGACCGTTTGCAAAACCTCTTAAGAAATAACTACACAAAAAATGCATATATGAATGTATAAGGAACACTATTTCCTCAACCCAAGCTTTTAAAATCCTAGTCGCCATTGTTGTTGTTCACAGAAAAACTGGTCTTCCTAGCAGAAAGTTCAACAAGCAATTGTATTTGAGGACAGTTGCAAACGATCTTAAATGCTTTCATTCCTCGTCTTTCATTGGTCAATTTTTACCGGAAGTGTCGGCAGTGGTCGGGAAAATTCATAAATAGAAATGACGACTTTTGCCTACATCTAATACCAGAGAGAATCCGATATTAGGTATAAAATAACCCCGGATAGGTTGACATGCCGTGTAAGCACTTTTCTCCCAAAATAATTTTTCAGAATTAAGGTGTCTCTCCTGGATTTCTCGGAAGTATGTAGTTAGCATACTTTTCGTGTTTGCTTTGACCGATTTTTTCGAGCAACAGACATTTTCTTTTCGTCCAACCATGTAGAGCAATCTTTTTGAAAAATCTCTCCATAACAGCAAAAATAAAAGTTACCTCCTTCTCAGGACTGTACTTAAATTCGCCGATTGAATTTATTACCGAGCCCCGCAATAAAATTGCATTGCCTTGCTCTTTTTTCAACATTAATAGTTCGGACATTTTTTTCCAACCGTTCGTTTTGTTTTCCATGGCGTTCTTAGTCCAATCGTTCTTGCTCTTCTGAACGCTCGTTCGTGATTTTCATGAATTCCAACATTGCATTTTTTAAAATCCCCCCTGTTTCTTTATATGGAAGAATTTCAGCTGATCCAATAATTTCCCACGGGTTTTTTTTTTTTTTTTTTTTTTTTTTTTTGCAAATAAAAATTACGGAACAATTAAAGCTCTTGTTTTTAACAAGGTCAACCTGTTATGCAGACTCGTAACTACTGCGTGTTTGTGGAGTCCCAAATGTTGGTATTTCGCTGAAAATTTTCTAACATTCGAGTCCTTCGTAGACAGATGCTGGACGCGCTTAACATTCAAATCTTCGTCGCCCGATGTTGTGTGGAAAAATAAGTACGGTCGACACACATGTAAAAGAGTTATTTTGTTTGGTACGCCGACAAATGTGAATAACCTTTGTCGTTTTTGTTTATAGACACAGTCTAAATAGTCCTCGGACCAGTCCATCCTCTGGGGAGCTCCAGCCACTCCACAACTCATACAGTTGTTTTTCTTCCCATCTTTGTTTTTTAGACTTTGTTGTTTTTCTATTATTCCAGGTTTTTTCTAAAGCTGAAATTGCTATTACTAGCGATTGTAATTAGTCTTTCTTTGCTCTTTTTGTGTATTCCTTGTATCTAAGATTGTTGCGTTTACGCATCCTCATTCATGGCGAGTCCTCTTCCTCTTTTTCTTGACACAGAGTCAATGTCATCTGGGTATGCTTGGTGCATTGTCGTCAATTTCTTTGTGCTTTAGTCCATTTATTTGAGTTCTTTCCTCATCCATTTTTAAGAATAGTCCAGAATATCTTACATGGAAGACTGTCCTGGTATCTATTCCTATAATGGGGTTTCTGCAGCAGAGTTTGGTTTCAAAAAGTTTTCTTGTTTTCCCGAGGCAATTTTTCTTCCATTTCTGTTTGTTTGTATTTCGATGGTTTTCTGATTTTGGTAGTTAAGTTCATTTTGTTGTTTCTTTTTTTTTCCCCCACTTCCACTCTCATGTTTTTATATTACGAAATCTATTACTAAAGATGAAGTCAGTCCTAAGACCAGACCTGCAATTGATATAGTTTAAAGGCGAAAAAAATCACATAATTTGTATAAAGTATAACCCAGAACTTTCATTTTGAAAATTAGTTTTAAAAGAAAGACCTATCTCTTCAGAGTGATGTCTGCTTTACATATTAGGGTGATTCAAAAGTTTTGTAATATTTGTGTTTCGAGCAAAAGTTAATGCAATTCGTCTGGTGGAATTATCAGAGGGTAATTCATGACGAGTTCGTTCCGGACTGTTAAACTATCTTTGCTAACCTGTACTCCGAATAGCTGGAGCGGATTATGCCATTATGCGGCAAAAATAACTGGCATTGGTCAAGAGAAAGCAAGCTCTTCAGCAATAAGACAACACAAGACCTCATACTACTCGAACGACCCGGAATGAACTCAAGGAACCTGAAAGAATTGAACTGGTATCATACTCAACATATAGTTCGGACCTAGATCGTTTGGATTATTACTTGTTTCGATCCATAGATCACTTCCTGCGATCTCAAAACTTTAACAACAAGGAGGAGGTGGCAGCTTTAGTGAAGGAGTTCTTCGCCTTGAAAGACAAGAACTGTCATCATCGTTGGATCAAAGAACTGGTAGATAAGTGGAGTTACCCAGAATGTAACCTGAATTATCTCCCTAGGATTATTACTTGTTCTGATCCATGGCTCACTTCCTATGCTCGCAACGCTTCAACAACCAAGAAAAAGTGGAAGCTTCTGTGAGTGAGTTCTTCGCATCGAAAGACAAGAACTGTTATCAGCGTGGGATCAAAAACTCAGAAACTATGAGGCTTCAGACGGTGGAACCAGATGACCTCTACTGTAAATGCTAGGCTACTTTTGCTGTAACTTGAAGAATAAAGCATATAAATGACCAAAATATTGCAAAACTTTTGTCGTTATATTTTCACAAAATCAAAAATAATCAGCAACAACAAATAAGCACTCGACAATTTTGTATTGAAAATTGCAAAGAACTTGATAAAAACAAAACAAAACGTTTCAATAATCTTGTAATTCAACAAGCAGATGTTTCTTTAGGAAACAATTACAGCCAGCTGCTACGAGCTTCAACTTTTTCGAGGGCAAAGACGACTGTTACTGCAATAAAATAACACTGTAGCATTTATTATTTTCATGTTTTTCATGAATATTTATTATCAATATTAAGTTTATTAATATCAAAATCAGTGTTTATTATCATAGACTCCATCTTAAGGTTTACAAGACTCATCTAATTACATTTGATATTCCATTATTGTAAGCCTTGTTGATGGGGCTTAGAATATACCAAATGTTTCCCCTGCAGAGGGCTAAGACCCCACCTCCAAAGAAATGTTCTGGGTATGATGCTAAATTCTATCTAGTGGTGAGAATCTAGTTCTAGAGATCAGAGGAGTTTGGAGTATCCCTTCATCACCATTATTCCCAGGTCCACTCTAACCCAGAGTGTTTATAGCTGTTAGGATCTCATCTATGGGTCAAATAGATCTGTTTAAAAATTATTTGTATTCGATAGGAATACTTGAAACAATATGGCTGTGTGCAAATTATTTGTATTCGACTGGAATACTTGAAGCAATACGACTGTATGCAAATTGTTTGTATTCGATTTGAATACTTGAAACAATATGGCTGAGTGCAAATTATTTGTATTCGATTGGAATACTTGAAGCAATACGACTGTATGCAAATTGTTTGTATTCGATTGGAATACTTGAAACAATATGGCTGTGTGCAAATTATTTGTATTCGATTGGAATACTTGATATCCTATAACCGAGTGCTAACAAATGACTATAGATAAATATGAAAAGTGTAAATTTTAAAAGATTCAATGGAACATTAAAAATAAAGTTATCAAAATCAAATATTTACCAACGAATCAAAGTTCAGCATTAAATATCCTATGGGGAATTGATACACCATATAAAAAATTATTAGCAGAGTGAATTGCGTTATTGGACCATCGGACGGTACCCAAGAGACCATAGTACCAAGAGGATCAAATAGCAAATGTTTCAATTTTGAAGTAGTCACTAATGAATATGTAGTTAAAATGTTTTTACAGTACAAATCCCTGCTTTTCTATTAATATTGTCCACCAGATGCGTTCGTAGCAGTATTATGTTGCAATGAACACTCCAAGATTTCACTATATTTTTAGACACAGAACTTTACAAACAACTGTCTTGTAAAGAATTTTTATATCTGTATGGAATAGATGGTAATGAGGGTTAGGTTCTACCTTGGGGCTCGGATCATTGTCTGATCACCCTCTGAAGCAATATGAATTTAATGTGGCAAGATACTTTTAATCTAAAGCATTTGGTTAAACATCAGTTTACCAGATGCTTTACCTTTGCATATAACCCCTGTTTTTCTTGTTCTTGTTGTGGTGGTCAAGGTAAATAATGATGAATATTTAAGGCTGTCCAATGGATAGGTAATCATAAAATACCTTAAGCTTACAAGAGGAAATTTTTAGTTAGACAGACAATGTTAGATTATTGAAAAGAGAAACGTGTCATCAGCTTAAAAAAAGAGGTTTACCTGTAAAATAAGTTGGATCACCATCGTTACCTTGACAACCACTGCGTAATTCCTTAGGGATTACTTATTGATGTTTAAGTTAAAAGAAATCCCCCCAAGCTTCGATAAATTCATATATATTCACCAGATTTTATACTTCAACCGTTTCTATCGCATAATCTTGAGTACTTTTTATTTACTATATATATCCATTGACCTATTGGAGACCGAGGTTCAATCCCAGGTTGAGTCATAAAAAAGACTCAAAAAATGGTACTTGATACCGCCTTGCTTAACACTTAGCATTATAAGGTACTATCAAGGGTAAAGTGGTGCAATGCCGAGAAAGGAGTTGCTCCCTCCCCTACACCTCGGTTTAGTAGCTATGGTCACCAACTTTACTTATATATATATATTATTTGGTCCTGTTAAACCGGAGTTGGGAGTAATTCCATCAGGACAAGAAAACTATTCAAGAGTGAACATTTAAATTTTCCTGGTAAAGAATTCAATGTAACAGACAATACAGAGCAATAAATTCTTTAAGAAAAACAACAAACCGGTCACATTAGGATTATAAATTTATTTTAAAAAAAAAAAAAAATATATATATATATATATAAAGAGAGAGACAGGAGATAAAATGATAAGAAACTGGATAAAATCTCATGACTCGGAGTTTCACGCTCTTGGTTATCAGGTTAGTAAATATTCATCATGTCTGAGTTTTATTCTTTTTTTTTTTTCAGTTGAAAAAGTTTCACGTGTTGAACACTAGTTCTCCTGAGAATCCAAAGCGAGAAACTCCGAGTGATGAGATTTCATCTTGTTTCATATCTTATTTCATATTTGAAATATATTGCGATATTACTGTAAAGATTTTACGGACTAAAAAGCTTTTATCAATAAATTTTAATCATAATTATTATATATATATATAAGTAAAGTAAAGTTGACGACCTTAGTCGAGGGTGACCTGAAGGCTCCCTTTTCAATAGCAACTACATCAAGGTGTAGGGAAGGGCGCTACTCCATTCCCTGGTTTGCTCCACTTTACCCTTGATCCTTACCTTATAATGCTGAGTGTTAAGCAAGGAAGCATCAAATGCCATTTTTTTAGTCTTTGGTATGACTCGACCTGGGATTGAACCCAGGTCTCCCGGACCCTTGACGAACAATCTACTCATTTGACCAAAAGCTCGTTTGTTTATATCTATGTAATTAATCTAGTAAAGAAGGACATCATTGCAAAATTTTTATTTGATCAATACTCTTAAAATATTCTAACTTGAAGAATAAAACAATTTCCAGACAAATTTGCAACTGAATGATAATTTTGTGAGCTTACATTCATGCTGGACATCATTTATTAAGTCATCCAAAATCTCGATACAATGAAGTTAACTATAAAATGCTAATTAGAATCCTTCACTCTTCGCTAAATAGAAGCATCAGTATCATCACGGACCACTGTTACATGAAGCATAAAAGTTTACAATAAAAAGCGAATTTTGGGGTCAGTGGTCTGACAATCACAGGTTCGATGTTCGATCCGAAGAAACGGTTTGTTAAGGTTTACCATGTTGGTGTGACCACGCATTTGCCAAAAACTTTATCTGTTGACAATGAATAAATAAATAACATTTTAAAGAATTTCTTTAAAATCTATATCTTTAAAAAGAAGGAAAACTGGAGAAAAATCGATGAAATTATTTTTTTACATTATATAGAAATTAAATCGTTGGGTTTTGAAATTCATTTTTACACCGTTAAAAAAACATGTGGAATATTTTCAGAAGCAAATACACTAGCACTTTGGAAATCTTCTAAAAATCAATTAATTGAATTTTATAAAACTTGTCATTTTTCAGCAATTCTTTGTCTTTTTTTAAAGGATAGTTGTTTCTAAATGAATTGGTTTTTGTCAATGAACATCAATTTTTCTGTAAGTGCAAAGTATCTGCAAACTTTATCATTCAATTTTCCTTACTGTCCGTAATGTTCCAAGAATTATAACAAAACTTTATAATTCTTTTGTTATAAAATATCTATTGACAATAGTCACAGATTTAATCTTATTTTAACAACAGATACAGAAAGTATAAACTAATTCATATAGTTTTCAAAACGTACAATTGCTTTGTAAACTCACAGCTAAATATTTTTGAAGATGGTATAAAGAAAATTAAAAAAAAAAAAAATTATGGTGGGGATTGATTACTGTTTTTAAGAAATTGGTAATCGATCAAAAGTAAATTTTTAAAGTTCGAACAGTAAAATCGATTTCATTATATGTTTGTATATGTTTTTGATTACTGATTTTTTTTTCCAAGAAGAAAATACGTTTTTGTTTCTGGATTCAAGTTTTAAAATTACGCACACAGAGTAATTTAATCATGTACAAGCGGGTGCATATTCACGCCCAACCCAGTGATTTTCATGACAGCTTGGCATTTCTAAAAGATTAATGAAATATGCAAACTAATATCATTCAAACACAAAATTAAAAAAAAAAAAGAATGAATATTAAATTCAGTTAGTTTAACACACACACACACACACACACACACACACACACACACACACACACACACACACACACAAACAAACACAAGAACTGATTGTCGTAATCTACAAAATTGTTTTTTTTATAAAAATAAAACTATTAGACGCAGTATGTAGATTTTGCAGACGTTGGCAAAACAGATGTGCAGTTTCTTCTTCGAAGTTTTCAATTTTATCCTCGTTTTTAATGTTAATAATAATCGTAATTCCGAGCAGCAAAAACGCCTTTTTTTTTTAAACTTTCAATCATTTGAAATGGAAAAATAAACAAATAAAAGAAGAATTGAAATATACATTATATCGAATATACAAGCTAAAATGCTTCAACTAATCCTCTTTTTTTCTTTTTTTTATTTAGAAAGAATGCATATCAAAAAGAAATGCACTTACCTGGCTCCAACATGCCGTGTTCTGGCCAACAATTGTCGTTATTAACAACAGCAAGCATTTATTTATCAGTAAAAATTAGCTTTTTCAGTGTGCAAAAATTAAGGATAATCCGATTTAGTAGTTTTAACTTTCACTGTCAGCGAGTGTATTGTTAACATATGGACTTTTTTAGCTCATATATATATATACACACATATACATATTCATATATATATATATATATATATATATATATATATATATATATATATATATATATATATACAATTCTACAGATACTCACACCGTCGCTTATTCTTGTATAAAAATGATCTCAGTATGTCTGGTATAGGCTGAATCAATGGAAAACTGCTACTATACGCCCGGCCGGCCATTTGGCGAGAAATCTGGATGAAATGTCCATGCTCCTAAAATCGATAATATGAAAAAGGCGGTTTTACGTTCTGTCAGTATTCTCAGCATGACAATTGCATGAGTTGTCAGACATTTTTTCCCACTTCTCCTCCGATCCATTTAATGTCATTGTATCCGCATCTGCTGCCATAACAATTCTTTATTATAAGACAAAAATGTCACAAAACCAAACACTTGAATCTTAACATAGACTTAGTCTAAAAGACCTTTTTCGTTGTATGTCACTTTGTTCTTGCTTTCACAGTAATTTTCTATCTTCCCCAATTGAAGATAAAATGATTTTATATTATTTGGGAATTCTGGGTTCATTACATCGGAGGCGTTCTAAACTGTGTGTCATCAAACACTTTAATGGGTTAGCGATAATTTCTGGGTGTATCAATTTCTTTAATTATAAACAAAGTTTTTCATTGGATTATTTCTTTTATATACATTTTGTATGAATATTTGGTTTGTTTAAAAGAATTTAAATGAGTCACAAAAAAAGTTGTTTTGAAAGTTTGAAAAGCTCGGGTTTAAATCCACGTTACTCAAACTATCCCCGCTCTGTCGGTGAGGGTTAGAATACGCTGACTGTTGAGGGGTAAATCCCCACTTCCCCCAAAGGGGTGTCAAGGAGTATAGCACTAAACTCCGTTTGGTGGTGAAGTTTCAGTTCTGGATCTTTAGGGAGTGTGGAGTAAGACTTCATTGCCACTACTCTCGGGTCCACTCTCACCTGGAGAGGTAGTATCTGTTAGGGTCCCATCTATGAATCAAATAGATCTGTGCATTAGACAGAAATATTTGATATTATATAATCGTGTGCAAGAAAAACTTAAGAAACTGCACAAAAAAATGTAAATATAGATGTACAATGTACACAATTTCCTAACCTCTAGGCTTAAAATAACTCGATACGGGTTGACATCTCGTTAAAATCAATCAATCGACTATCTGATCTCACAGACTGACAATTTTTCCCCTTCAATATACGTGTTAAATTATAATGCGTATATGATGGAAATAATAAAATATTAATCAAGCTTCATTGCGTTATGCTACACCTTCTTTCCATTTTAGCTTGAACGGTCATGTTACAAGCAAGCGGGCATGGGTTAGTAAGACCATGACTCGAAAGCCTAGAGAAAAAAATTGTAGTATATTATCCAGATAGAGCTACCGGCTCCTTGACCTATTGGATAGACTTTTCGCCAATGGTCCGGGAGACCGGGGTTCAATCTCAGGTCACGTCATACCAAAGACTTAAAAAATGGTACTTGATACCTCCTTGCTTAACAATCAGCAATATAAGGTATGTATTAAAGGTAAAGTGGAGCAATCTAGGGAAAGGAGTAGCCCCCCCTACACCTCGGTGTAGTAGCTATTGAAAAGGGAGCCTTTGGGTCGCCCTCGACAACAGTCGCCATCTTTCACAGTTGAAGGCATTTCTGCTTCACACAGTAGCACTAAACTAAAGGATCACCACCCAAGCGGTCACCATCCTTTCACCGGTCATTCCGCCAAACCTGTGTCATAATTCCATCAAAATGTAGACAACTCCGACGAAAATAACCTTTTGACCCTGAATTAGGACAGGTGTAAATCGCTTATCGGTTTTCTAGATTTCTCTTTTTGGAATTTGTAAATTCGGCAGTTAATGTCTGCTCAAATATGATTAGCTGTTTAAAAGTTATGCTGTTATCCCCCGCCCTTACTGTTATTTTTTTATCATACTTGAGCAGAAGACACTGCCTGGCTCGCTCTTTTTGCTTTGTGAACACTTGTTTATTCACTTTCGACAGTTTTTTCTTAAGCAAGGTGGCTTGAGCAAAAAGACCCATTTGTCGCTTAGGCTAAGCCTCTTTTCCTTAAAGGTTTTTTTTTGTTAATTGTTGAAATAATAAGCCTACTGCAGACTAATTGTGGTTTTAGTATGCCGTCCCCTTCAAAAGAAAATTGAGTCTTAAATCTGGAGGCGGAATTATTGGACATTTTTGCCGACAAAAGTCGGGTTAGAAGATTCGGTAAATGCCTCCGTAGACTCAACTGAAGAAAATTCAAATTGAAACAAAAAGATATTCATCTCTAAGGGGAGGAAGCGGTGGTCTACTCGAAGTTCACTAAAAGAAATAGTAAACTTTGTTTTCAATAAGTCTACACAGGAAACTAGAAGAACAGGTTGATTTTACGCAAGAAGGAGACACCGAGAAAAGAACAAACCTTAAAAATTAGTTTCAAAAAGAACTTTGACATGAAGTTCCAAAGAAAGGAATTTTTATCATTAACAAAAGTTAAACTAACAGTAGGTGGTTGACGGTATTGCTTCGTATAAGTCAGTCTTTATTTTTTATACCCTCTTCTTATTTGGGGGTTATAATGTTGTCGTTACTTGAATGTATGTTATTTTTGTTACCTGAAATTCAATGTTTTCGACAAGCAGGGGAAAAAATATGCAAAGCCTGATTTTATCAAGTTTATTTCTCTTAAAATAAATTACTTTGTGGGAACTTGTTTTTGTTTTTAAGAAATATAGACACACTTCTCTTTCTGGTTGCAAAAGTTAGCATTCTCATCCCTCTTTTTTATCTCCATTATTTTTTATACGTTTCTCTCCCCCTTCGCCAAGCCTGACAGTTACCGCTAGATATTTCTTGGGCTAGGCAGAGATAAAGTCTTCTACGTAATTAAGGTAGATTTGTACTTTATAGCGACTAGCATTTGGATAATTTCGTTAACTTTTCGTATGTTGGGTGTTGTAATTTAAAACCAAAAACCCAACATATTTATTGAATTGAACACATTTATCATACTCTCTCTCTCTCTCTCTCATCACTCATCTTTTAATATTTTATATACTTATATTATTACCCATCGCATTTGTTATATAAATTTTCCCAAGCAGAATGATTGGTTTTAAAAACATGTCAACCTATCTAAGGTTATTTTATGCCTAGAAGTGAGGGAATCTCGTTCATTGTACGTTCATATTTACATTTTTTAAGTAGTTGTTTCTTAAGAGTTTTTTCCCCACACAGTGCAATCGAAAATGAATAACTTTCAATCAGATCTATTTGACTCATAGATAGGAACCGAACATGTCTTAATATTCCAGATCAGAGAAGGCCTGGGAGTAATGGCAATGAAGAGATACTTTAAATTCACCAGATTTTCAGAACAGGAGCCTCGCTACCAGATGCCTTTTAGTGTCATACCCAAGACACCCTTTTTTAGGGAGAGGTGTCTTATCCTTCTGAAGAATATACACTTAGCATATTCTATGCCTCACTGACACACTTTCTAGGTTTTACATTAAATGTTATTGCTAACGTTTTATTTTTATTATGTTTATATGTTGTCATTGACCTAACCACTTTCTTTACCAACAACTTCCCATTCTAACAACCATCCACGTGCCAACAATCAAATAAAGTAACGTCCTCCAATCGGACACAGACATGAGAATGAAATAGAAACAAAACAAACGACAATTAGACTATAGTTGACCAAACAAGCTGTCACCATCTTTTTTACCAGTCACTCTGTTAAATCTGATCATGTGCCATAATTATTCCAATAAAAACAACAGGATGTTTCTGAAAAATTTATATCTTTTCGTAATCTAATAATTTGCCCAATACTTGTTCAAATTATATCAATCTCCTATCAGAATTCAATGTTTGATCTTTTTTCTTTTTAAGTATAGAAATACCATTCACTGGAAATCAAAAGGCATTAAAACATTAAACAAAGAATTTTGAGTCGTTTCTACACATGCTGTTAGAATTTGAGAACATTTCGATGAGAATTGGACCAATTATTATTGGTACTAACAATTTTTCGCTTTTTTTCCGTAAAAACGAATTTAAAAAATGATTAAAGTTATTATTTAGTTTTATTTGAAAGATAGTTACATTATTATTAGCAATATTAAAAACAAAATTACATTACAGATCTAATTAATTTTTAATACATTTTAAACGCTTAAATTCACCAAAAGTTGAAGACCTGACCCTACTCGAGGTTATCTAAATTAAAAAGTATCATTAAAATCTTAAAATACTTTCAAAAAGTTTTTTCAATGAAATTAGTTTCTAGAAACAGTAATAAACCGATTTATGTAAAAATGTTACTTGTACGTAGATAACTATATCACTTATGGTATTTAAATCCAAGAAGTAGATAAAAATTAATGACATTTTGTCCGTCTTTTTACAATATAGTTATTAAGGCGCACTTTAGTTTCCCACTAAAAATTATTTGTACAGAAGGCTATAACTGCCAACCACAAAAAGCTAATTCTTTTTAAGTATAGAAAACCGTATCAGCAATAGTTTGTTGTTTTTTTTTTTTGTTGTTGTTTTTTTGGGGGGGGTTGTATTTAATCTTGAAAAAGGAAAATAAGTACGTTAACATGATTTTTAACGTACAATCAAGAAAACTATTTTTATTTATTACTGATTCATTATCAAAATGCTGAAATAAGTTTGAATAATATCAAACAATAATTTTTAATTACCTTTTTAATATTTAATACCTTACCTGGTTATGAATTACAAATCTTGCATTACTCACAAAACACTTAATTTTACTTTTTTTTTTATTTCCTATTTTTATAACAAAATTTTGCTTTTTCTCCTCACATTTTTCCATAAATATTCAACCCGAATTCTAGAGACAAAACTGGAAATTACTTAAATGAATATTAACGTAGATTTCTATCTATTTTTTCTTTTTTTATATCTTAAAAAAATAAATAAAAATGTTTTAAGAAATAACTCGCTGATTTTTGCTTCTAAAGTTACATTTTTTTTTATTCGTAAAAATATTCTTTATTTAATAATATATTTACATTTAGCCAGTGACTGGAGAAAAGCAAATCAAAATCTAATGCAAATTTAAGGTCCCCGCTTTCTAAGCTCAACAAATACCGATATAGAATTGTTTTCCCAATAATTCAAAAGAAAATGATATTTTCTATTAAATCATTGTATCAAGACATTAAAAGAACATTTTTTTTTAATTTAATATTCTTATTTGGAGTGCTATTTTCTTCCATCAGCTTCCAACTTGATTTTTTTCTTTATTCCATTCACACCTTCAGATTGTCTTTTTCTCATATACAAAAAGTATATGACATATCATATACCCCAACCGATTAAATAACACTACACACATGGGTATAAAGTAAAGAGAACTGAAAAAAATCTGCAAGTTTTCGGTAAAATAACTGATGCATTATAAAATTCGTTATTAAATGAACACTGAAATTTTTATAAAAATCGGATGATTCCCTGGTTTTTATTGATTTTTTTTTCAATCAGGGGAAGTGATTTGTGACAAAAGGTCCATGGTGATTGTTATGATGTATATAGCTCCGTAAAACACGGATACGAAACGGCCCCATGAAAGTGAGGCCGACTCTGTAGGTTTAGCTCCCTTGGATGTAAATAAAGACACCCCATTACTAGATAGCTTGTGTGTTCACGTGTTATTTATAATCGCTCGCCATCGGCACCAGAACAGTGATCATGTTGTTAGAATCTAAGTTATGATTTTACGAAATCATATCAATTTTTCTGAAATACCCTGTATATCTCAAACGATAAAAATATTTTTGAAACACTCTGTATACTAAAAATTGATATTTAGACGTTATAGGCCAACTCGCGTGGTTAGCAAGCTAAATTAGCAGACCATTAGTAGTGAGTTCGATTCTCACTGAGCACCTTATTCTTGTAGCCTTGTACCACATACAAATTAAGCTTAGTAAATAGACGTTAGAAGAGTTTTATTGTAAGAGAAAAACGCGAGGTGTAACTGTTGGAGTCGGGGGGGGGCATGGAATCGGTGAGGTGAGTTCAAGCCCTGGATAAGGCTGTTTACGTTTCACTTCTCCCCTCTCCATCCACAGCCATGGGTAAATAGCAATGAAGACTGGATTCTTAATCCTTGGTGCGGCAACCAGTCTAGAAGAAAGAAAACTCTGAATTCAGACCAGCTGTACTCCGCTTAAAAATTGACCTCCCGTCGCATCTTGCTCGTGACGGCAGGGTTGGGTAAATGAATAGAAATATATATTATAAAATATTCCCCAAACGTTATCCGATATATGAAAACTATTTACGTTCAGACAGTCCATGTTTCTCGTAACAGCACATGTACATTGGCCACACTTGAAAGAAATAAAATTCTATCAATACCATACTAAGTAATTATAAGAAAACAATCCTAGTTAAAACAAAACAAAGAAAAAACTCTTGTAAAACAAGCGCACAAAAATGTAAATATGAACGTGATTCTTTAACCTCGAGGCATAATATAACCCCTGATATATTGACGTGCCGTTAAAAACTAATATAAACATTTGTGAGGTATTGGTAATTTTCGTATATATTTTTAAATCTTATTTTAACTCAGCTATCAATGAAACAAACTTGAAATACGAATTACATAAGAGTGACAGGAAAAGAATTTTAATGACAAATAAATAAAAATAAACTGTAATTAAAAAAAAAGGAAATGTGTGGCAGTGCAAATAGCAAACTTTAACGGTTCTGATAATTGAATTTTTTTTTTTCAATTAAAAAAAAAATCAAATTTTTAAAAATTCTTTCTTGAATACAAACTTTAACAAATGACTACTCAAAAAGCAGTTTTTATGCCATATATACACATGTAGAGGTCGAATTTTTGAAGACCATTCTAATGCAAAATTACAATTTTAAAGGAGTCATAAAATTCAAATATAATAGGAAGAACTAGAACTAACTTTAACCTTTAAAAATTAATTCCATAAACAAATAATTTCACGGCCATAAATGATGGTTCGACCTGTGGGCCGCGTCAACTTATACGCCAGTCACAATATACATGAGACCCATGTGACTGTTAATAACTCTACTAATAATAATGTAGTGTTCTTTTTTGTTTCAGATTTGAAAATAGTATAACAACTATTAATCCTCGTTCACAATGCCTTGAACAAGAGAGGAAAAATATTTTGCTTCACTACTTATTTGAAGTCAAAATCATTCAAAACTATCCCGAAATAGATGCAACCCATTAATATGATAATGATTTATTATTGAGACAAGAAACTCAAAAAAAGATTGCATGACTTGGAAGCTGATATAATATCAAAAAACAAAACAAAACATTGATTTGATGTCTCTAGTTCAAAGCATGCGTTTTTTACAGGACGTGTTCCAAATGACCGGCATTGCGCTTGCCTCAGTAATAAATCATTTTCATATTAATGGGTTGCATTTATTTTGAGACACCTTGTACAATAAGTGCATTATTAAAAGTTATGACAGACATGGAGAAATATTTCAACCCTTTTAATACAAATGTTTTTGCCTTTGGACTCACAATAATCGGGGCAGTTGCCATAAAGGTAGCAAAAACTTTCCGTCAACAGAAGTCAACACCAACCAAAAGTCAGGTTTTTATTCTTTCTTGAGAAATACAAACTGCTCAAAATGTTATCTTAGTCGTTAATGTAACAAACTTGAAACCAAAAAGGTTTGAAGTATGTTACCCGAATTTCTTTAATGCCATTAAAAAACAGACAAAACAAAAAAAAAACACGAATTTCTTCATCACTCTCGAACTTACGAACAAAAAAGACTGATTTAAAGTACCTAAAGCTCTTTTTCTTTTACAGTTAACCATACTTGTAAAATATGCAATGCCACTGGGTATAAGTATCTTATTTTGCTCAAATAATTGCATCTCAGATGACTGTACTCAGAGTAAGGATTTTATCTAATTATATGTTTATTAAGTTTAGCTTAGTGGAGCTCCCAAAGAGGATCGAACTCACTAAACCAGCGAAAGAGTGAAAAAAATCAAGTTGGCAAGCCATCATGCCACAGTAGACACCTCTATCCAAACAAAAAAAAATTACAGGTCCTCAATCTCTGGTTCGAAGTTCTGAAAGAAAAATGTTTTCAGATCTTGTTTTCACGGGAAGGAGGCAATAAATGTCTGCATGAAAAATATACGTGTCTGTTAGATGGCTCGTAAACTGTTACGTAACAGTCCTAAAGAACCTTTCTCGGTTTCTTTTGCCTCTATTCTTTGAACCATTGAGACGGTGTTTCCTGTCCTGCTGTTGAACAGCAAAGCCAAAATAGCTACGACCATTTTACTATCCATCATCATCAGGTAATCCTTTTACCGTTTTTGTCCTTTTTACATACAGTTCGTTTCGATAGCTATCGAAAAGAGAGCTTTCGGCTCACCCTCGACTACAGTCGCCAACTTTACAACTTTACAATAATTTAATTAAATTAGGTAAATGATCGTAGTTTCAGCGTATTTTTACGGAACCTTCCAAATTTGACACATCATGCGCAGCATATAAGTGTTTCCATCATTCTGTGAAATATTCGTTAAATTCAAACGAGTTGTTTTTGGACAAAATGGAAAATTGTCACCACGCTAATAACTCCTTACGCTGTGTTGTTGAGTCCCCACTCAGCAAGGATCAATATTACTGCTGGAGAAGCAGGGACGAACTCATAAGTGATGTACTCTTGTGGACCCCCACACATGGCCGTGCAAAAGCAGGACGAACATACATTCAGCAACTATGTGAGGATACGGGATGTAGTCCAGAAGACCTGCCTGAGGCGATGAACGATAGGGAAAAGTGGCAAGAGAGGGTCAGGGATATCCGTGCTACCAGCACGATATGACGATGATGATGATATTAACACTAAATAAATTTAAGGAAAGACAAGGTAAATTCATTTACACACATAGGAACATTTAATTGTATACATAATATACATACAAGTAGTATCGAAAGAATGCACAGACATGTCCCAACAGCTAAAAATATGCCCGTATTCTATGAACGAACTGTATATAAAAAGGACAAAAACGGTAAAAGGATTACCTGATGGTGATGGGCAGTAAAATGATCGTAGCTATTTTGGCTTTGCTGTTCAACGGCAGGACAGGAAACACCGTCTCAACTGTTCAAAGAATAGAGACAAAAGAGACCGAGAAAGGTTCTTTAGGGCTGTTACGTAACAGCTTATATTGCTGGGTGTTAAGCAAGGATGTATCAAGTACCACTTTTTGAGTCTTTGGTATGACTCGATCAGAGATTGAACCCCGGTCTCCCGGGCCATTGGCGAACACTCTACCACTGCCTAGTGGGTAGAGTGTGCGCCAGTGGTCCGTGAGACCTGGGTTCAATCTCAAGGCATGTCATACCAAATACTTTTAAAATGGTACTTGATACCTCCTTGCTTAACACTCAGCAATATAAGGTATGTATCAAGGGTAAAGTGGAGCAATCCAGGGAAAGGAGTAGCGCCCTCCCCTACACCTCGATGTAGTAGCTATCGAAGAAGGAGCCTTCGGGTCACCCTCGACTACGGTCGCCCACTTAAATCGTAACTGTTCCAAATTATTAGCGAAGTGTAATTAAAACTCATGTAGACAAGAAAATAAGGTTTTAAATGCTTCATATACAAATTGTTATGGTTTAGTTTCTTTGTTTAACGGCATATCAACCTTTGTAGGTTATTTAATGCCAAAGCTATTCTCATAGAAGAACGGTAGTGGTACTATTTAACCCATAGCTGGGAGGATAAGGGGGTTCATACCTTCCCCAAGGGTATTTGCCCGAAAGTGAGCATAATAATGCGACAGGAGTACGAACTCGCATACTACGATTCCGCAGTCCATCGCTATAACCATTACACTACGAGCCCCCCCCCCTCCAACTGTTATGGATACATACAGTAAACAACATGAACTAAATAGAAATCAATGAGTAAACAGAGTTCAAAAATGATCGTCAAAAGAAATTTGTGATCCTTTTATTAAAATGATTTGGATAAGACGCAGATCCATGTGTAAATTAGGGATTTCAATTATTTTAGTAGTTAATTCATCTTTTTTAGGTAAGCTTGAAATTTAAAGCCAAGTTGCAGGATTTCATTTGTGATCGAGGTCAAGGTTGGAGTGGGCATTTGTCTATGAGTTAGTAATTGGGGATGTCAAGCATGCAATCATAAGTGTTTGTTTGCAACTTCAACGATGGACAGCTCTTTAGAATAAGCTGATATTTAATATTGAAATATAAACAATTGCGTAGAATCAGCTGATATTTAGGAGTTAGAAGTGACGTGTCAGTAGAGGATTACATAGTTAATCATTTTAGGGATAGATAGATATATAAAGGCGGATTCTGAGAGACAGAGAGGAGACGATGTTGGAGACTCGACGAAGAAGACCCGAAGGGAAGATGGACGGGGGTACAAAGGAGGATGGAATCATGCACGTGCAAACAGCCGGCGAGCAGAAAGATGTCCTCTTTCTTTCTTTCTTTCTTTCTCTTCCTCTCCCCTGACCACTATCTTCTTGCTGACACACTTCTTCCTCTCTATCTCTATTTTCGGATGATTGCTATAAACGGTCCGGCAACAAATAAATTTCCTCTCTGCAAAACCAACAGAAGTATTTTATGTTTGATTTCTTTTTACCACCATCTGGTTACCATGGGGTCAGGCAGATCCTTTTGAAGGGTTATCATAACAACCTCCTAAAGGGAGCCGTAAAGTGACATACGGCTAAGTAGTGACGTAACGTTACACGTGGAACATGTCAATTTCTGAATCTCCTAAGATATAATTCCACGTGATACATTCACTATTGCATGCTACAAGTTCTCTTAGCTTAAAAATTGGCATCCATTCTGTTATAAATAAGCGTGTAGTTGCAAGAGAAATGGATTTAATTCGGTTTATTTTAAGTAAATAAAAATTGGTATATCAGGAGAGATACGGGCCTCCTTCTTCCACCAGATAATGGGTCAGGAGGAGAGTGGGTGTAAGTCGTTCTGGAGCGACTGGCTTGGTATCGCGGCACGTTATTTGAGGTGGGTCGGTAAGCTCTAAGCCGTATGTGGTAGTGTTGGGATGCGAATTTGATTGGTAGGACGTCCGATTTTTGATTCTTGTCCGAATGCGACGCGTGACAATCTTCTCTCGAGGTCACGGAGCCGACTTCCTTTTGAACATTCGTTGACCATTTCATAGTCGCGTTTGGGTCGAATCGGCTCCAAAAAAACTTTGGAAGGGAAAGTTGCTGATTGGGCGAAAAAAAAATGCAAAGGATCTTTTAATTATAAAGTTACATTACAACTGGATGTATGCACGGAGCTTACCTGCGCAGCGACGCATTTTATTCATTTTGGTTTTGGCCATCGTCTTGACATCATCCGGCTTTTGAAATGTACGTTTGTGGTGTTTTATTTATTTGTTTAATTATTAATTTTGCTTGTGAGTTAATTTGGAATGTATTAGTAAATCAGAAGGGATTTCTGTATATAACAATTCGCATAAACTTGTCATTTTAGAATACCCTACAAGTTTTCGATTGGGTTTAAGCCTGGAGAATTAGCCGGCCAGTTAATTTTCTGAGGTCCACAGAAGCCTGATTGTTGCAGGTACTTTGTAGTTTTATGCGCTACATGTGAGGGAGATTTATCTTGTATGAATATGATGGTTCCCCTGAAGCTGATCCTTTGCTTTTTTTAACTAAGGTTTAAGATAATCTCTCCGTGGCCTAGCGTATAGCGTGTTTGCCAATGGTTCGCGAGACCTGAGTTCAGTCCCAGGTCGCGTCATACCAAAGACTTTAAAAATGATACTTGATACCTCTTTGCTTAACACTCAGCAATATAAGGTACGTATCGAGGCTAAAGTGGAGCAATTCAGGGAAAGGAGCCTTCTGGTCGCTCTCAACTACGGTCGCCAACTTTACTATCATTTTAATACTGTCAGACACTTTTCACAGACCACAATGATAACTCCAATAATACCAGCCCAAATCATAATACCTCTTCCACATTATTGGCATCTCAAGTGTTGATGACAATCTTGTCTGTTTATGACTCATCCTTTGCACTAACCATGAGGGCTATCACAAGATTCATCTGTGAACAAAACCTTCTAGGAGTCAACCTTCACATTATCTTCTGCCCATTTCAAACGCGTTTGTGTATATATTTTTGTCAATGGAGGCATGGTCACTGGTTGGTTGGGTTTTCGGTATATCAACCTTTGTAGGTTATTTAACGCCAAATCCCTTATTATGCAAATAGTCAGTTCTATTTCTAACAATTCCGTTTAGCATGAGTACACAGTTTAATTATCAAAAACATTTCTATTTCAAACTATTCAGTTTATTCAAACAGTTCTGATTCAGCTAATTCAGTTTAGCATAAGTACAGATTTTGTTTACACACAGTTAAATGTCCAAACAGTTCTATATTAAACAATTCAGTTTACTGTAAGTACAGTTTCAATGTCAAAAACAGTTCCATTTCAAACAATTCTGTTTAGCATGAGCATGCAGTTTAAATGTAAGTACAGTTTAATTGTCAAAAACATTTCTATTTCAAGCTATTCAGTTTAGTCAAACAGTTCTATTTCAAACAATTCGGTTTAGAATAAGTAGGCAGTTCTATTTAACCCATAGATAGGGCCATATCAGGTGCTACCCTTCTAGGCCAGAATGGACCTGAGAGCAATGGTAATGAAGGTGTACTCTTCATTCCCCAAAGCTCCAGCATCACTGGGACCTCACCATCAGATTGTTTAGTGTCATATCCAGAATTATTATTGGGGAGTCTTACCCCTCTGCAGACATGCAGTCGATGTATTCTACAGCCCCAGCCAACTGGGCAACGTTGTCATTGGTCTCACTGATGTTTCAAACTTTTTCAGGAGATGACATCAAGTAGTTCTAGACACAGTTGTTTCTTCAATGCACCTGAACAGTTCTCTGATAGTCAGATCTGGGTTATTCTCAGCTTCCCATTTAATTTGTGACTGAGAAGGTTGAGAGAAACAACCCTCAAATGATCTTTATCAGCTCTCTTACCTATTTTTGTCGGAGTTGCAACATTTTTTTTTTTTTATAGTTTGGTGATACCTCATTATTTTGGATATTTCTCAGGTTGATTTACCTTTTCGAAGTTCAGATCTTATAAGAGACTTCTCAGAAATGGTTAAGTCACATTTACGACTCATAATTGCATGATTATGAAGCCACTCTTTAATAATATAGAACACTGAAGTATCGTATTACTCATGCAAATAGCTGCAAGTTTCTTTACACCTACACAGAAACTTTGATTGGTTGTTTGAGTTTTATAGCATATCAACCTTTGTTGATTATTTAATGTCAAATCCATTTTTATAAAAATAATCAGTTCTATTTCAAACAATTCAGTTTAGCATGAGTACACAGTTTATCAAAAACATTTCTATTTCAAGCTATTCAGTTTAGTCAAACAGTTCTAATTAAAACAATTCAGTTTAGTATATTTCTTGTCCACACACAGTTAAATATCAAAACAGTTCAATTTCAAGTAGTTCAGTTTAGCATAAGTACACATTTTAATTCTATTTGACCCATAGATAGGACCCTATCAGATGCTACCACTCTGGGGCCAGAGTGGACCTGAGAGCAATGGTAATGAAGGGGTGCTCCACATTCCCCAAAGCTCCAGCATTATTGGAACCTCACCTTCAGATTGTTTAGTGTCATATACAGGACACTCATTGGGAAGGGGATCTTACTCCTCTGGAGAGATGCAGTCGGTGTATTCTGCAGCCCCAGCAAACTGGGCCATAGAACCTTTGAGTTTTTACAGAGCGCATGCTCTGAGAAAATTTCATTGAATTTCAACTTCTAGCTTTTCAACAAAGCAGAAAATTGTCATCTTGTTAAAAATTTGTGATGCAGTGTAGATATCTTCCTAACCTCCAAGCAACGCTATAAAAATGTGGGCCAGTGGTTGATGTCATGAGTATCTTTACATTGAACAAAGGTTAGCAGTCTTGCAAACATTATTACTGTAATGAGTTTGATCATGACTTGGTGTCAGACTAAACTAAGCTTACAAAAATATCAAAAAATATTTTACATTTTCCATATTTACTACATTAGCTTTAGTTTTGTATGAGGTTACAGTTCTGGGTCATCCACTGAGGATTGAACTCACTACTTAATAGTACTGATTTGTGACGGTTAGTCCCTAAGCAAAATACTCTAATGTACAGAGTGAAGAAGTAAGAGGGAAAATCAATACCAACATGGTATGAAGTAAACTTTTTTTTGAATTAATAATTATATCTAATAAAAAAATATGAAAAAAAAAAAAAAAAAAAATCAACAAAATCTTATTCAGCCACTCAAACACATCAAATCAGTTTTTAAGAAAGAGTAGAAACCTATTCATTTTGGATTGCAACACATTTATATTTTTGGTTTTATAATTAGTTATCACCAAATTCTATAACAGGACTTCTCAAAGTGGTCCATATAAATAAAATTTTGGCAGGATAAATAAAAGCATAGTGTATACAGGGCTGAATTTGTTAGTTAACATTTATATAACCCTTAACGAAAGAAAAAAAATTAGTTCTAGTTGCTACATATCATACACCAAGCATGGGGCTTCTCAAAATGGTCCATACAGACTACTTGACAGGGGGAATTTTAAAAATTCGGAGTCGGGGGGGTGAATTTACTAGTTTGCATTTATAAATCTCTTTAAAACAACAAAAATCATTTGATCATGTAAACTAGTCGCCAGATATCATATACTGAGCAGAATGCCTGATTCAGTATAATGGCCATAAGTAATGCATCATTTACATATGACCCATTCAAAGTATATGGATCATTTAAATGAATGAATGACTGACTGGGCTCTGATGTTATTAAAAAACGTTTTTTGGTTACAAACCTTCAACTTAATATTCATAATCTCCCCAGTGCCCACCAAACCCATCTTTCCTATTAAAAAATAATTCAAGAATTAAAATATGCATTTGAATTTATAGTTTACTCATTCATTTTATTAAGTAAATTAGTATATTAGTTATATTTTGTAATTTAATATTCACTTTATTTGGTAGTAAATAGAAATTAAATTTGGTTACAAAAGTTGCATCGAGAAACAAATTTGAGAAACCTTGCTGTCCAGTATTTCAGTGCTGTAGATTTTGGTTGGTTTCTTTGTTTAATGGCATATCAACTCTTTTTAGGTTATTTAATGCCAAAGCTATTCTCCTAGAAGAACAGTAGTGGTACAATTTAACCCATAGCTGGGAGGATAAGGGGGTTCATACCTTTCCCAAGGGTATTTGCCCGAAAGTGAACGTAATAGCGCAACTGGAGTACGAACTTGCGTACTACGATTCCGCTGTCCATCGCTTTAACCATTACACCACAAGGACACCCCTGTAGATTTTGGTGATAAATAATACCAAATAATGTTTTAATTGTATAATGTTACTCAAGAAATTATAATTTTCTTCTAAACAAAAGATGACTGAATTTTGGCTTGATAATTTCTAGTGGAATATTTATTCATGGGTGATACTATATATATTTTTATATTACGTTTTATAGATGTGGATGAAAGTTAGCAGCAGAGAGGATTTGTTTTGCAATTAAGAAATTAGTCTGAAAAACAACTAAAATTTAATCGTACCATAAAAAACAACTACATATAAAGAGAATGAAATAGTGGATTTTTATTTTTCTTAAAGACATTAAAGAATAAAATTATTGTGGATGGTCAAATAATCATGGACTATTTAGAAGTGTCAAAAAAAGAAAAAAGAATGTTTAATTTTCTGACAAGCCAGCTATTGCCAGAATTAACATGAGATCATGTTAGTATGATCAACATGCTTGTTAACTGCAGGAGAAGTTAGAGGTCACACAGAGAAGAAGACATTGTTTTCATACACAAGTCACCATAGAGTGAGGGGGAAAAGAATTAGAATTTAAAAAAAGTTTTAAAAAAAGGCAATGGAAAAAAAAAAAAAATGTGTGGCAGTGGAAATAGCAAATTTTAACGGTTCCGATAATTAAAAAAAATTTTTTTAAAGTTATATTTTTTATTCTTTCTTGAGAAATACAAACTTTAACAAATAACTGCTCAAAAAGCAGTTTTTATGCTGTATATACTCATGTATAGGTCGACTTTTTGAAGACCTCATTTTTAATGCAAAATTACAATTAAAAAAAGTCAAAATTCAAATATAATGGGAAGAACTAGAACTAACTTTTAGCTTCAAAAATTAATTCCATAAACAAATGATTTCACGACCATGAATCATGGTTTAACCTATGTGCCACGTCGACTTATACACCAGTATATACAATAAGTGCAGTATTAAAAATTATGACAGACAAGGAGAAATGCTTCAACCCTTTTAATACAAATGTTTTTGCCTTTGGACTCTCTATAATTGGGGTAGTTTCCGCAAAGGTAGTAAAAACTTTCCGTCAACAGAAGTCAACCCCACCCCCAAGGAATAAACTGTATAATTACTGCTGATAAGGCTAAAGAAATTACCAACATTCCGGAACGACAAAATGTCAACAAAAAATATTAACCATTTCATTAACAAATTCTTTTTTAAATGAGTTTTAACAGCATTAACGTTTGGATGCAATAAAAGACTTTTTTTTTTAAAAAAAGAAAGGAAGTTTTTAGTTAAAAGGTTAGGAAACAAACTTATAAACTACAACACTTATAAAAATTAAAAAGATATAAGAAAACAGAACTTCAAATTTTCAAGCAATCATGATCAATCTCTTAAATCATTACATCATTTGATGCAAGAAATAAGGAAAAATAAAAACACTTTCCTAAAAAAATAAATAAAATAAAACAAGAGAGTAAATAAAAGAATAGGGAAGAGAGAAAAATGGTCCAAATTATTTTGTTAAATGGTAGAAAGACATACAATACTGGACGAGCAAACAGAAAAAAAACTATCACTTCATAATATTGTAAATTAAATGATATTTTCCTCAAAAATTAGAAGAAAACTGAAAATTACCATCAGAAGTTCCAAAATCATCATATGTCACAATTCAATCTTTTCAAACTCAGATAAATGCTTACTCCCAATTAGCAAATAACTAATCACAAATTAAGATATTAAATCAAGAAAAAGTTCTCAAAGAAAGTTCCTATTTTTTTATATTTCTTAGAAATTTTTTTTTTAAAGAAAATTCAGACTTTTCACTACAACTAAGGAAACTTTGACAAACAATACACAAGGAAAATAATCACTTCCTATGTGTGTCTAAGTCATTAAAGTTTCATAAAAATTTGTGCCAAAAATAAAAATGGGTTCAATTTTTTTAATTTTTTTTTTTTTTTTTGTCCAATATGGTAAGTCAATTAACAAAATTGGGCCTGCTTGAAGAGTTTATAACCAGACAAACTTAAAATAGATTCTGCCTTTCATATTTTTTTCCTGAATTTAAAAAAATTAATGAAAAATGCTTATCAAAAAGAAGTCCAAATGTTACTTTAACTCCCATGATATTTTGTCAGTCAAATTCCTAAAGATTTAATTTTGCAATTGTTAATAAAATACAATAAAAAAATGTATATACTGCCAAAATGAGTTTTAAAAATGTTGAATATGTGTAATATTGAAATTCTAAAAGTCAATTTCACAAATGATTAAAAATTTAGACAATTTTCTTAAATATTGTAAATATTCATGAAACTTAAGATTTCAAACAACTCAATGCAAAAAAAAAAAAAAAGATTTTCTTTGTCCCGTAACAAATGTTATAGTTTGAGTA
Source organism: Sepioteuthis lessoniana (assembly GCA_963585895.1). Lineage (NCBI taxonomy): Eukaryota > Metazoa > Mollusca > Cephalopoda > Myopsida > Loliginidae > Sepioteuthis > Sepioteuthis lessoniana. The sequence goes on from CAUZXS010001523.1 coordinate 75,466, forward strand.
TGAAATTTTTATGCAAATATAGTAGCTATCATGAAACAAGTAATATTTGTAAAATTTAGAATCATTAATAGTTAAATGCTTTAATTTTTTGTAGTCATTTCTGTGTTTTTAAAAAAAAGTCACTTTAAAAGACTATTTATAAGTACATTGAATTAACTGGTGATCATCAGAAAATTTATGGGCAAAAAATAGGATTATAGTCATCAAAATTTCATTTACAACTGAATATATACATATGATATGAAATTTTAAATGTTTATTCAATAACAAACATTTAGGCAGAAAATAATTGGTAAAAATAGAACCATAACTAAAACTGAAAATTGATTTTATTGGAAAATAGAATCCATTCTACTAAGAACAAATACCATCATATTTTTTTCCAATTCCCTTTCTTAGATCAGTAAATAGATTGATCAGAACAGACTGAGGGCACAACATGGAAAAAGAAATGAGATGAATTTGGTCCTGGGGGCAAGGGAAATTTTGCTCTTGTCTATGTGTATATACATAGGCTCTTTTTTTTTTTTCTTTAAACTGAACGTGTGTCACATATTGCATCTGAAAGAATGTAGTTAAATAGTAACATGAAGAAACTAAAATAGATAGACAGAAAACATACAAGGGTTTTTGAAAAAGTCTTAGTTTCACCAAGATTTTAGATTTGTCACACACCTCTTAGCCTTATATGCGCCTCACTTTCACAGAAATCTTTTTTAGTTCTTCTTGTTTTGTAAAAGGTGTGTTAACACAACAAAAATGTTCAACTGTCTCTTCTTTCTGTGTGAGGCTTAGAACTTTTTAAACAAACTTTGCATGCTAACTATAAATAGATTGTATATCTAAAATGATAATTTATTTCTTTCAGGAGAGATGGAGACGAAGGAAAAAAAAATCAAACTGATCTTTACACCAGGGATCTCAAACATATGGCCATGTGACTCACTAAGAACTTATCTATGGCCTATGGCAGAAGATCTTTTTGTAAACAATATTTTTCAAAAACTTAGTTTTGCTTTTATCCACATTAGACATTTTGTACAAATTAACATACTCCCAGATATTTCCTGTCATACACACACAATCATTCAATAAATTGTATCCCTAGCAGTCTATTAGTTGTATTACAGTTTAACCCTGTAACTGATGGAAACTGCAGACCCAGTCTCATTTCAATTCTTCCTCAGGAAGTATGGGGCTTTTGTGTCTTAAGTTTGAGACTCTCGCTGTACACCTAAATAACATTCAAATATAGTTATTTACTAAGTTTAGCTATGGTACAAAGCCGAAAGTATGAAACATCCAGGGAGAATCAAATTCACTAACGATGGTCTGCTAATCTAGCTTGCTAACTACAACACTGTGAAGTATCCAATAATTTTCATATAGAAACAAATAGATTCAGAGTTATTTCCCTTACAACTAAACAAGGGAGATAATGTGCTATAAAATGCCAAGTATAAATATCGGTAACCATTAATTTTTTTCTTTTTTTTACATGTAATTTCTTTTCATTATCTATGATTCATACAATTTCTTGTAGATTGACGACAAGAGTGAATTACAATTAGAAAGAAAGAAAAATAAACTAATTAGGATGAAAGAAAACAAGTCAAAATTAATGGAGGATAATGCTTCAATTTGAAAAAATAAATATTAGTAAAATTCTTGTTCATTTTGACAAGTATTTTTCCCCTTTTAATTTCAGTTACTTTTTATCACAACTCACTCGGGTTGTTATTCATTCAACAACACGTACCAAAGACAATAATAAATGATTGACTGATTTTAATGGCATGTCAACCCGTCAAGGTTTATTTTATTACTATAGGTTAAGGAACTGTGTACATTTATATTTTCTGTGTAGTTGTTTCAGGTTTTTTGCAACAGTCATATAAATCAAGTATTCCATGCTAATACAAATTATTCATACACAGTTGTATGGTTTCAAGTATTCCTATCAAATACAAATAATTTCAAAACAGATCTATTCACCCATAGATGGGACCCTAACAGATCAGAATGAACGTGGGAGTCATAACAATGAAGGGATACTCTACACTTCCTATCATTCCAGAACTAAAGTCTCTCCATCAGATGCAGTTTAATATCATACTCAAGACAACCCCCCTTTGGAGGGGAGGGGGTATACAGTCAGTGTATTTTAAGCCCAGCTGACAGTGCAACAAAAACAAAAAATGATAAAGCTCCTGATGAAACTCAACCTGACATCCCCGTTTGCTTAGAGGAAGCCTGGTTAATTGTACCAGCGGCTTTACCAACAAAGCTACTAACTTAAAAGTCTTTGTTTTTCCTCTATTTTCTCTGTATAATAGTAATTCACAAGGCCAAATGAATGGGGCACCCAATGAGACTTGAACTCATTCATGTAGGTTTGCTAGTCTAACTTGCTAACCATTACACTACCAGAGGTGCCCATTTTCTCTGTATAAAATAAAAATAATTCAATACAAGAATTATATTTTATCAAATACAAATTTAGATGAATATTTATTTGCAGGTCATCAAGATTTGTGCTGAGTCAACAGGATTTATTTTTTCTTACAACACTTTAACCACTACGCCATGGAGACTCCTTAGAGTTATTGTATTTTCTTAGATTAATTTTGAACTCAGAGAAGTTTAGAAAACTTAACATGCTCAGATGAAAAGTCACACAATGTGAACTTTATTAAAAGTTCAGTTAAAACAGTTTTATTCAGCTGAAAGTTAAGATAGATCTTCCTCAATGATAATACATAGAAAAACTGGTTTGGTTTACTTTGGTTTCCTTGTTTAATAGCATATCAACCTGATTTTTTAATGCCAAAAGGTATCCTTGGAGAAGAACAGTAGTGGAACTATTTAACCCATAGCAGAGGGGATAAGAGAGTTCATAACTTTCCAAAGTGTATTTGTCCAAAGTGGACATAATAGTGTGACAGAGGTTCAAATTTGCTAACTATGATATTGCAGTCGAGTATGTTAGCCATTACACCACACATGAACTCCTCCCAGAAAAACTTATCTACCAGATGCATGGTAGTGCATTTGCACTCCCATGGGCTGGTATGCAGGTTGAAAACCATATTCTGCATCCTTTGCATGCCAGAAAATTAGAAACCTTATACTTTGGATTATCAATAATACTTTCATTGAAGACAATTACAACAGATCTTTTCGCCACAGATTTTTTACCAATGCATGTATATTTGCTTGCAATTATATAAGAGATTAAATAATATCGATGACTTCTATAGACTTTGCCATAAAGAAAAAAAATTCTTTAACTAATTCCAGCATTTTTATTCAGCGCATCAGAAAGATGTGGAGGCATTCATGGTCTAACAGTTATCCTCCTAGGAAGTGGACTCTGCTCGAGTTCAAATCCTGGACAAGGCTGTTTGCATTTCACACAGTGTTAATAATCATGGGAAAATTATGAATCCAACTATTTTCCCTCCAGCTATGGGTAAATAATAGGACAGACTGTGCTTTTTAAACTTAATATGACAAACAATCTAAGAGAAAGAAAACTGAATTAAAATCAGTTGTAGACTTAAAGAGCGATAGGGTCTGTCATGCTATTTGTTCCCAAGACACACTACATGAGAAGCACCCACATGATCAAACTAGATTATGGAACCAGTAGACCTGAAGAGGGATGGGCTGTGCTAGATTATTGGTTGGTTGGTTGCATTTTATGGCATATCAACCTTTGTAGGTTATTTAACACCAAATCCATTTTTATGCAAATAGTCAGTTCTATTTCAAACAATTCAGTTTAGCATGAGTACACAGTTTAATTCTCAAAAACATTTCTATTTCAAACTATTCAGTTTAGTCAAACAGAGCTAATTCAGTTTAGTATAAATACAGATTTTGTTTACACACATTTAAATGTCAAACAGTTCTATATTAAACAATTCAGTTTAGTGTAATTACAATTTCAATATTCAAAAACAGTCCCATTTTAAACAATTCAGTTTATCATAAGCATGCAGTTTAAAGTACACAGTTTATTTGTCAAAAACATTTCTATTTCAAGCTATTCAGTTTAGTCCAACTGTTCTAATTCAAACAATTCAGTTTAGCATAAGTATGCTATTATCTATTTAACCCATAGATAGGGCCCTATCAGGTGCTACCATTCTGGACCAGAGTGGACCTGAGAGCAATGGCAATAAAGGGGTGCTCTGCATTCCTGGAACCATCAGATTGTTTAGTGTTATATACAGGACACTCGTTGGGGGGGGGGGTCTTAGCTCTTTGCAGAGAAGCAGTCAGTATATTCTGCAGCCCTAGCTGACTGGGCAAGCCAGATTATTCATGCCCAAGATACTGTCACAACAAAGCCAGGTTACAAATATGACAATCAAAGATGTAAAGCAATTGCAGATTCGCTTTTAAAAAATAAACATTAATCATCACTTTAAAAGCAAGTAAAGCTGGTGACCATAGTTGAGTGTGACCCAAAGAGTCCCTTTTCGACAGCTACTACACCAAGGTGTAGGGGAGGGCGCTACTCTTTTTTCTGGATTGCTCCACTTTACCCTTGATCCATACTTTATATTGCTGAGTGTTAAGCAAGGTAGCATCAAGTACCATTTTTTGAGTTTTTGGTATGACTCGACCTGGGATTAAACCCTGGTCTCCCGGGTTATTGGCAAACACTCTAACCATTAGTAGCACCCTCCCTTATGCCTTGGTGTTATAGCTATTGAAAAGGGGGCCTTCGGGTTACCCTCGACTAAGATTGCCAACTTTACTTAATTACTTAAAAGCAAATTGACTTTAACCAGAATAGATTAAATAAAGTTAGATTTGACTCAAGACCACAAGTATGGGTCAACAAGTAGGGAATTGAATTTCACTACTCAGTAGGAGTTATCCCATAAGTTTAGTTCAGTTGTCACACAATGCCAGAAGTATTAGACATTCAGTGAGAATTGAACTTATGAGTCATGGTCAGTGTGTCTGGCTTTCTAACTATTGCATAAAAAAAAAAAAAAAATGGCATAATGGTTAGAGTGTTTGCCAACGGCCCGGGAGGTCTGGGTTCAATCCCAGGTCGAATCATACCAAAGACTCAAAACATGGTACTTGATGCTATCTTGCTTAACACTCACCATTATAAGGTACGTATCAAGGGTAAAGTGGAGCAATCCAGGGAAAGGAGTAGCACCCTCCCCTACACCTCAGTGTAGTAGCTATCGAAAAGGGAGCCTTTGGGTTACCATCGACTACGGTCGCCAACTTTACTTTTACTTATAACCACACTATCAATGGGGCTTAGAATACACCGATTGTATTCCCTGCAGAGGTGTAAGACCTCTCCACCAAAAAAAAGAGGATGTCCTGGGTACAACACTAAACTGCATCTGATGCTGAGGCTCCAGTTCTAGAGAGTGTGAAATATCCCTTCATTGCCATTACTCATAGGTCCACTTTGACTTGGATTGGCAATACTTGTTAGGGTCCCATATAATAGATCCCTTAAAATTATTTGTATTTGATAGGACCATGTGTATAAAAAAAAAAAATCTCTGAAACAACTACACAAAAATTTAAATATGAACATAAAATAAACATGATAATCCTCTCGGCTTTAAGACCAGTTGACATGCAGTTAAAATCAATAAATCAATCCTTTGTATCTTCTTAGGTTTGGCTCAAGCTCAAAAGTATGAGGCACCTAGTGAGGATCAAAGTCATAACTCAGTATTAATTGATTTGTAAGACTAACTTGTTAACTCTTATACCGAAATGAGGTATTATAAACAGAATGAGTAGGAAGAAATAAGAATAAAAAGATTAATAAAATGTTATGTTGGTTTTTAAGTTCAATTTACCAAATTTTGTTTTATGAATATTCCATATTCATAAAACAAAATTTGGTAAATTGAACTTAAAAACCAACATAACATTTGCATTTCGTAGACAATTTTTTCATGAGTTTGAACCTCACTGAGTGCTTAAATAAAATCTTAAATTCTCATTAGGAACAATAAAAACTTTTTTGCAATATATTAGCAACCTGGTTCCAATACTGAGTAATGAAAAATTTCGTTGTTACATTAACATGATTTTTGTATTTGTTGCCTTATTAATCTTTGGTACAAATTTTGTTAATATGTACAAGTAAAAATAATTATTTTTAAAATTCTTTTTTTTTTTCAACTTTTTAAATCTTACAGTTATAAAAAAATCAGATTTTTATGTATACAAATACTACCCTCTAATCTGAGACAAAAGTGCCAGGGTGCAACATTTCTAGATGGACAAAGCAGATACTAGACTCTGACCCTAAGCAGAAGAGCCAATCTATATATAAATAATCCTGTGAAAAATGACAGGAACTATATCAGTTTGACAATAGTGAAAGGTCAACAGCTAAACTCTCAAATCTATTTGGTCATGAAAAGGAATATGGCAACTGGCTTGTGATATAGCAAATCAAATGTTTTTTTAAATTTAAATTATCTCTCATTTTTCTTTAAAGAAATAACCATCTCTTTGATTAGTTCACACCTATTGGAAATATCTATTCTCAGTGACCTTTTTAAAATTAAAGGTTTCCATCTAACAATGAAAAATGTATGTTTTTCCAAATTCAGAGAGAAAGAGGCATCACAAGAACACAAAAGTAAGAGATTAAAGAAAAAAAAGAGAAAGACAATAGATAAAAAGAATTTGGTCTGTAAAAACAATAAGACAGACTTTGAATCACAAATTCCATTGAGCTAAATCCTTTTCATGATAGACAGCATTATTCATCTTGGGGAAATACATGTGAAGTTTTTAAATTTTTTTTTTAAATTTAAAACAAAGAACCTCTTGTTTTTCTCAAAGATAAGACTATATGTAGATGATATTTTTCAACAATTTATTATACAGATACTATATGCTCTGTAGTGTCTATTTTGATTTATTACTAGTTTAATGGTTATTTCTTGCTCTGACTGGGTCTTTCCTATAGACAGTTTGCAATTCTCAATTAAGACAAATATACTGATCTACTTGATCAATGTGTGAAAAATTATGTTATTTTTGCAGTTTGATGGTTGCAGTGTTATAATTACAGCTTGATTGCACTTGTAAGTATTTTAATAGAACTTTTAGTTTTTAGTCTGAGTATTAATTTTATTGCGGACTTTTGTCCTCATCTTGGTAGTTTTTTGTTGTTTTTCTCACAACATTTCAGCCAAATTTCACCTCTGGCTGTCTTTTAGTTTTTATTCTGAATATATAGTATATGAAAGTGACAGAGTGTGTAAGAATCCTACTCTGTTGTAGAGGATACATTGATCCTACCCCAACCCAATGGTCACCTGGTTGAACTGGAAAAATGAAGTTAATATTGGTCCGAAAACCAAATGTTTAAAAGTTGCTATTCTCCCCTTAGCCAGCTTTCCTTGATCAGTCAAAGACAGAAAAACTGTCTTTATTCTGTTTATTCTGGTTTTGGAGCATTGGGCAGTACTTTTATTTATTTATTTTTTTTAAAGAGAGAGAGAGATTGATTGTTGGATTTACCTAACTGATCCTTATATATATATATATATATATATATATATATATATATATATATATACATATATTTTTTAGAGAGATTGTTGGATTTACCTAACAGATCCTTCTATATATACATATAAATGAATTTTTTTTTTTTGAGATTGTTGGGTTTACATAACAGATCCTTATATATATCTTGTTTTTTTTTTGTTTTTTTTTTTTTTAAGAGAAATTGTTGAATTTACATAACAAATTTCTTTCTTTTTTTTTTTTAGAGACATGCCAAAGCCAACCTTCTAGTAGTGGTATTATTTAACCCATAGCTGAAAGGATAAGGAGTTTCATACCTTTCCCAAGAGTATTTGTCCGAAAGTAATAGCGCGACTGTAGTTTGAACTCGCTTACTACAATTCTGTAGTCCATCACTTTAACTATTACACCACAAAGACACCCATGGGCTAAATATGGCTTTACCACTATGAGCCCAAGTCAAAAAAAAAATAGTCTATAGAGTGGAAGGAAACGCACTGAATCTGCAGTAAAGAATAAGTTCCAGGTGCAGTGGTCAATAAAGAAGGTCAATGCTGACAGTTTTCTGGGATATGAAAGGTCTTATGACTATTGATTTCCTTGAAAAAGTGCTTCCTACTTCCAACTCCTTAGGCCTAATTCCCCCTATTTATTGAATGACACTTGGGTGTGTGTATATATATATATATATATATATATATATATATATATATATAGAGAGAGAGAGAGAGAGAGAGAGAGAGAGAGAGAGAGAGAAATACTGTAGATGAACAGTCTTTATAGCAACAGTGTTCAATAGAGCTACTTGTAAAGTAAAATTCCATTAAAACAAATAGATTTGCAACTAAAAGTTTTGAGTAATTTTTTTTGTTATACCAACTGATTAATTATTGATAAGAGAAGTGATTATATACACATATGGAGATTGAAATAGAGATGAGAGTGTATGCATATACATTGTAGAGCATTTTTTTTTTTTTGCTTTATAATTAATATTCAATGTGAAACCTTTAGTTACAATTCTATGCATTTATGTTTTAATACAATTTTACTATACCCACAGACACACATTCAGATAGCCACATTTGATAAAACTGAAAATGTTCCATGTTGCCAAACATTAAGAATATTAAGATGGAGTTTATACACATGTTCAAATGAAAGTGCAAGATATAGAACTCTAAGAAAAGACAGGAACATTTAAAATTTTGTTCAGAGAAGTGAACCTCCATTTCATGTACTTGAATTTGTTAACCTGTATCAGCAAATCCTTTCTTCAATCTTCATTTTAATCTCATCACATAAAAAGCTCAACTTTGGTAAGCCAAACATATGAAAATGATTCAAATAAGTTTGAAATATTTCTGAAAAGATGACTTAAGATAAAATTTATTATCAGAGCTTTGGTCATTATGCAAGACATTTGAACTTTGTAAAAACAACAAAGATAGAAACCGAATTGTAGTAAGCGAGTTCAAACTCCAGTCGCGGTATTACTTTTGGACAAATACTCTTGGGAAAGGTATGAACCTCCTTATCCGTCCAGCTATGGGTTAAATAATACCACTACTGTTCTTCTAGAAGGATGGCTTTGGCATCTCTCTAAAAAAAAAAATAAATAAAAAAAAAAAAAAAAAAAAAAAAGAAATTTGTTATGTAAATTCAACAATTTCTCTAAAAAAAAAAAAAAGATATATAAGGATCTGTTATGTAAACCCAACAATCTCTAAAAAAAATTCATTTATATGTATATATAGAAGGATCTGTTAGGTAAATCCAACAATCTCTAAAAAATATATATATATATAAGGATCAGTTAGGTAAATCCAACAATCAATGACTAAGAGATATGAAACATACATGAAGGTGTAAGATCAGGATCAACCACCAGATGCTTGAGGCACTGAATAAGTTGAGCAATTTTTGTCCTCACACTCTATTGTGCATGAAGAGCATTAAACTTGACCTTGTATTGTATTGTATTGTATCTTCCCTTGTAGAGAAGCAATTTAAAAAATTCCTTTGCTATCTTTGTTGTTTTTACAAAGTTCAAATGTCTTGCATAATGACCAAAGCTCTGATAATAAATTTTATCTTAAGTCATCTTTTCAGAAATATTTCAAACTTATTTGAATCATTTTTATATGTTTGGCTTATCAAAGTTGAGCTTTTTTTATGTGATAAGATTATTTTGGATAGTCATTTAAATATCAGGAAGTTTGAAAGTTTAATATATTACCACAAGACTACATAAGTCTTGCTGGTCCCAAATTTTTAGAGCATCCTCCAAAGTTCTCATATAGATGAATTATAGATTCACACAAAATATTCAAGATCTAATGAAAACTAAAATTCTTACATATATTTTATGCATGAAATAATAATTTATACTAACGGACCATAAAATTGCAACACCGAGAACAAGGATACAAATTTTGACCAGAGTACAGCGTATGCATGCTGAGGGAGGGGTGGAGACAGTCACTCTAATAAAATTTTCAAATACTTTGGACATTGTGACTTTCATACTTGTGTACTGTATTTGTGTATCTGTACTCAAGAGTACAGGCCTGTGTTAACACCTAAGGGGGATATATAGTGTAAAAATGTAATAGGGTGGGTAAGAACCCCATCCTGTTGTAGGGGACAGATTGATCCCTTAAGAAGCTTGACAACAGACCCCATTGTGTATAGCATAGAGAGATTTGTTTTCTATTGTTAGGTTTTTCATGCAGAGAGATGTTAAGCAATTGATTAAAAGGAATGATTGGTTCTGTTAAATTGGTCCAGTGAAAAGAGTTTGTAAGGATTGAACCCAAACTTGCAGTTAACCAGGTAGATTAAGTATAAACCTTGGCAACTCCAACTCAAACCCCATAATCATCTGGGTAAACTGGAAAAGTGAGTTGATGGTATTGATCAGAAAACCAACCCTAGGATAAAATTGACAGAGAAAAATCAGATATTTGAAAGTAGTTATTCTCCAATTAATCAGTTTTCCTTATTCAGTTAAAGATGAGAAGGGCTTTGAGTCAGCTAACCTAAATGAAGCTGAAAAAAACTTTTGTCTTCAGAAATCAGTTATCATTCAAGTGGGTAATTTAATGGTATTTATCTACAACAGATGACAGGAAAAAGAACTAATTGTTGAGAGTTACAGGCCAGCAGTTTGCAAAACCTACCAAGCAAACAGCAGTTCAAGAATTTGAAAGCAACAGCTGTTTTCAACTAAGAGTCCAGAGTTACAAGTTGTAGTTGAATCAGTCAAATAAAAGATGACAATCTTACATAAGGATAAATAGTCATCAAGACTAAAGATAACTGATGCCAAAATTGACTGGCTGATAGTAATGTAATTCCTTCAGACCAGAGGTGATAGTTTATCAATAAGCCAAAGTATGTATTTATATAATCATCGTAAAAACCAACTGTAGAGAGTAGCTGAAGTGGTTTGGTGAGAAGTTTGGTCTCTTTCAAACCAATAAATAGCAGGAAAGTTATTAGGTCACTTTCTTTTTACTACTACATGTTATGTAGAAAAAAAGAAAAGATGCTCATGAGAATATGTTCTCTACAATTGAATATTGTATAGTATAAACTAGTTGAATATTGGCTTTTCGTCATACTTTTGATCAATCTAAACCTGTCAAATTGATTGTGGTGTGTAGCTCAAAAATGCTCTCATCATGAGCTTGGCAATATCTTCAGATTTAGACACAACATGGATAAAGAAGTTACTGACAAACTGTTATCTAATCCTTTACTGTAATTGAACTATATTAAACGGTATGATTAATATTGGGTAACATATATTCAGGGTATTGCAATTTTATTTTTAATTAAATATATACACATATTCCTAGTTTTACTTTTACATATAGTTTACTTAATCAGCCTTTCTCCATCCAGAAAACAAAAATTCTTCATTTCTAAGATGATAAATTCAAAATAAGTCTCTAGAGGGCCTGCACTCGAAAGAAATGGATTGAAATATAATAAAAGAAAAAAAAACATTTGTATTAATTATTATTCATTGATGTACTTAGACTACTATTCACATCTTGACTTATCATAGCTACACTAGTTCTGTAGTCCCCTGTTTATTGACACAAACAGATGCAAGTGTTCTTTTGTTTTACTGTTTTATCGCCCTGGAAAATTTGTTGGCTACTGCCACTGAAAAAGAGGGCAAAATCTTAAATGCTTCTCTATTTCCTTTTCATTTTTTCAATCTTACTAAGGAATTAACCCAAGGGGAGACAACTCAAAACAAAGAAAAACTGCTTCAATTATTCAAGCAGTTACAAGTCCATCAATGAATAATGATGATGATGATGATTCCTCATCTCAGAAATTCAGACAAAAATTTAAATGATCATATGAAATAAATAAAAAAAGGAACATATGAATAAATAAATAAATAAATGAATAAAAGAATGGAAGTTATTAAAGATGAATGTGATCATGAGTCATTTTCATTTATTTATTTCATTCATAACAATGAAATTATTTTCTGTTTTTAGCGGATGGTGTTGGCTGGTTGAGTATTACCATTGAATTGCAAAGGAAATCGACAATACACAACACATGCCTCCCACCCCAGTCTCTCTGGCTAACTCCTGCATTTGTTTGTTTTTTGGGGTTTTTTTGTTTTTTGTAATTATTTTTATTTTTTGTAATTATATACAAAGTATCATTCACAAAGATGCAGAGAGAAGTGAAATAACAAGAAAAGTGTGGATTTAGTCCAGGTTAAAAGAATGATAAGGGTAACCCGAAGCCAAATTTTTGTAGGCCTTATTTTTCCGATGCAGGTATCATTGGGGACCAAGAAATGTTTTGGTAAATGGTCTAAAGCCACTGTGTTTACCAAAACATTTCTGAGACTTGCATTGGAAAAATAAAGCCTAAAATAGTTCGGATTCACTTTACTCTTACTGTACATTTAACCTGGATTAAATAATGTGCATTTTTCATTACTTACACTATAAAGTTAATTTTTAAAAAGTGGGAAGGGGAATATAGGGCACTGAAGGGCAAAATCTAGGAAGAGGTTTCAATGGTTGCAGTTAAAAAAGAAAACATGTTATACCATGTTTGCATAAATTTCTTTTCCAACAAATCTGTGCAGTTAATTATGGTAAGAATAAAAAAGAAAAGCATTTTTTTCCCTTCATATATATGCTTCCATTTTCTTTCCAACCATTTAGAACTTGCTTTTTATTTATTGTTGGATAAAAAAAACAATTGTTCTTGCATATCTACACACATTTTATTATGACACATATTAGTGGCCCTAATTAAGTAAAGAGAAACAAAAATTACATCTTTATGTCAAGAGTTTAGGGTTTTCTTTTTGAAATAACTTTAATCATAATAAATTTTTTTTAACGTTTAAATATTATATCCATTTTTTTTTTTTTTTTTTTTTTTTTAATTTGGACCAAGTAACCATAATAAGTATATAAGTATTTAATTATTTCTAAACAGTTTTACTCTCAGTTGAAGTTTTTGCACATGATAAATGAATAAAAGAAAAATGCCAAACAAGCCAATAATAGAATTTGAAATTCCGAATGGTGTTTCAAGGGAGATAACCTATTCACAGCAAAAAATGTAACCACATTTATTAAAGATAAGATTGAACTTGGATTTCATTTCTCTAATCATGGGTTCAAATCCTACAAACAGATATGAATTTGGCATTTTTATGCAGAAATGAATCTATCAATCAGAAATAATTTAATAATTGCATATTAATTTTGTTTAGAAGTGAGATTTCAAACTGTCAAAATTCTGTGGATGGGTGGGGGTCACATTCAGTGTAAGGTGATTTCCAGTTGGTACTATAATCACCCGTGTCCAGTAAATTCATCATGTGGTAAATTCATCACAGGTAAATGATCCATGGTGAAATTCAGAATCATTGCTCTTAAGAATTTAACAAAAAGAGCAAAAGGATTAAGGTTAGGGAAACTCTATATTATAAGAGCAATTAATGTGGTAGGATGAATTTAACTGTGATAAATTTACCATGCAATGAACTAACTGCGAATCATAATCACCTGTTATTTAATAAAGCATGCAGAAAAATATGCAAGTCGATTAAACAAGTTATTTTGATAGAATGATTTAAAAAAAAAAAAAAAAAAAAAAAAAAAAAAAAAAACATCAATAATCAAGAAGAATTGTCATCAGAAGGGTGGTGCAAAAGAGAAAAATTGTTCCAAACATTTTGGATGTGTGTGTGTGTGTGTGTTTTCTTTAGGTTTTTTTTTTCTTTTGATGGGTGGGGAGTATTTTTTAATAAATTTTTCTTTTTTTTTTTTTTAAATATATTATTGAAAAATTAGTCCCTATAACTGTACTCTCATAAATGAGTATCAACAACATTGTCTGACATGGGTACAGAATTATAAGAGGTTGATTCATCCTCCTCTTCTGTTTTGTCAACTGATGAACATGCGGAACTGTCCATATTTACACAACCATCTGGGTTTGCTGTTGGCGCAGCTGGAACAGATGCTGGGGGCTGGGAGACGGCACTGCCACTTGCAGATGTAGCAGGAGGTAGAATAGCTGGGTGCTGGCGCTGAACAAGTTCAGGACCACCACCATATATTCCGTGAAGAAATTGCCACATTTCTCTCGATAGCTGGCCACAATCAGACCCAGTCTTCAGGAATGGTTGACCATTTTTCAGTACTGTGATACGGCTATTGTCAATTGGGTCTGGGGGTGCTGCAAAAGTGAGAGGAGATAAATGTTTTAGTTTTAAACAAGAATATATATAAAATTTACAATAAAAATTCATTTCTATATTAAACAAAGTATGTTTGAGCAAATATTTATTAAAAGGCAATGAAATGATAAATTAAAGTGTTGTTATCTAAAGTTTTAAAATAAGATATTAATATTACTAGTTAACCGGGCCATTGGCCTAACGAGTTGAGTGTTTGCCAATGGTCCGGGAGACCAGGGTTCAATCTCAGGTAGAGTCATACCAAAAACTCAAAAAAAAAAAAAAAAAAAAAAAAAAAAAGGTACTTGGTGCCACCTTGCTTAACACTCAGCATTATAAGGTAAGGATCAAGGGTAAAGTGGAGCAATACAGGGAATGGAGTGGTGCCCTCCCCTACACCTCTGTGTGGTAACTATTGGAAAGGGAGCCTTCAGGTCACTAACTTCATTTTACTTTCATAACTAGTTGATAGATTTTAATGTCATGTTAATTGTGTATACTGTACAACTATATTGTGTAATTTTCAAAAGCTTTTTGCACACAGTTATGTGATATCAAATATTCCTACTACAAATAATTTTCAAACAGAACTATTGGACTCATAGATGGGACCATAACAGGTTCTACCAGCGTGAGTCAGAGTGGACCTGGGAGCAATGGCAATGAAAAGTTACTAATACTGGAGCCTCACCATCAGATGCAGTTTAGTGACACTCCTTTTACTTAGGGGGATGGAAGCAGGTATTCTAACCCTTCTGCAGGAAATAAAGCCAGTGTATTCTAAGCCCTGCCCACAGAGCATTATATAACTAGTGTCATCACATTTGTGTTATCAGGTTAAGTTTTTAATCATTTTCAGGTCACCAATAACTGCTATGTCAGAGATGGCTAATCATTAGATAAAGAGGGTTTGGTTTGGTTTGGGGGCATATCAAGCATTGTAGGTAATTGTTATGACCAATTATTAAGGGTCAATAAATAGATAACTCAACACAGAGATATGAGGTGCCAACACAAATGTATCCAAAGTCTCTGAGGAGGGTTTCTTTGGTTCAACATACATGTAGACAGGCAAGGTGCTTACTACAGCTGCTGCTCTCCGCTCTACCAGCTTAGTTCTTGATTAATATACCCTTTGGGCAAGTCCAATATTCTGGTCATAGGTGAGTCACCTACAACAGTTATTTAATGCCAAATCCAATTTTATACATATAAACAGTTCTATATCAAACAATTCAGCTTAGTATAAGTACACAGTTTAGTTCTATTTCACTCATAGATAGGACCCTATCACGTGCTACCACTCCGATGGCAATAAAGAAGTACTCTGCATTACCTAAAGCTCCAGAATTATAGGAGCCTCACCATCAGATTGTTTAGTGTCATATACAGGACACTTGTTGGAAGAGTCTTACTCCACTGCAGAGATGAAGTTGGTGTATTCTACAGACCCAGCTGAATGGGCCAGATAGAGAAGGAGTAACACAAAAAACACAACTTGTCTTAAGCATTAAAAATTCTTTTGCTTTATTCTAACCATTCAGTTTCTGAGGTTGTGGAAATACATGGAAAGTAATAACAGACAAAAGCACAGAGTAGTTTCACTATTCAAGTTGGAACTGGATCTTCCTGTATGTTTGAATTGTTCTTCATTCTCTGTTCAAGAAAATGCTTTTTTCCTCGTATCCCAGCCACCAAAAGAGAAGGTGAATCAAGAAATCCATCACCTTATATCGGGGTTCACAGAACACCCCATTCTAACCCATAATTCTTTCTTTTTTTTTTAAACAAAAATCTTGCTATTTATTCACTAATAACATTGTTTTCAAATAAAGTTTATATTCTTAGCAATTTTAATGCTATTTCAGGTAAGCTTAAACTCTTACAAGCATACAACATAAAAATCTAAGTTGATGGGATTCCTATGTTGGCGATATAAAAGAAAAAAAAATGAATGAATGAACTAGTGGAATGAAATGAAATTTTTATTAAATTTTCACAAAATATACTAAAAGACAAAAAACTAAACAAAAATCTTATCTTTTTCTTAAGTAACAATAATGTCACCCTTAAAGCAAAACCATCAATTTTAAATAAAAGACAGAGAGCTTTCAAGCTGAAATGAAAGTGTAGTGTCTGTTCTTCCTCAGATGTGTTCTTGTCCTAAATCAAAAACACGTTAAAATTACTTACTATCAGTTTTTGCTTTAACAAAATTTTCCCAATCCTTAAACCATGCCATGCTGATAGCATATATTATGGCAGGGTCATCTTCTGCATGGAACTTTTCATTGAGCTGAAAAATAAAAAAGAAAAAAATATCATTCCAAGAGTTGTTCAAGCCTATCAAACAAA
Organism: Sepioteuthis lessoniana; assembly: GCA_963585895.1. Lineage (NCBI taxonomy): Eukaryota > Metazoa > Mollusca > Cephalopoda > Myopsida > Loliginidae > Sepioteuthis > Sepioteuthis lessoniana. The sequence goes on from CAUZXS010001523.1 coordinate 92,108, forward strand.
TTCTCTGTGTTGCTTTCATTGTTACATTCAAATTGATTGATTCATTCTGTAATCTCTTTCAGGTGTATAATTTATAAAGGTGGCGAACAGAAATGTAATATTTGGACTATCATCTTCATCTTCATTGTTATACTCACAACATTTTGGCCGATATGTTCTTCGGCCTTCTTCAGGTGTTTCATGCTGAACTCCGGAGCCTACACAGAACGTCGAACTGAACCCTTTATTTAATCCATGGGGGTAGACTGTTCTATGTTGGGCTACAGTGACCTGTAGAGCAGACCAAGCATAGAGATGAATACAATTTGGGAACCATTAATTCAAAAGGCTTGAGGAAATACAATTTGGGAACCATGAATTCAAAAGGCTTGAGGAAAAAAATGCAATATGAGCCAAGGTAAAAAAATCGTAATGATAGCAGTTAGGCTGATGGAAACATAAGTCCCCAAAATTCACTCTGAATTGTCCAGCAGGACACATGGCACAGTAGATAAGGTATTTGGTTGAAAATGTTTCCAAGTGAAATCATCTGGAGGGTCCAGTTTCAATCCCAACCACAGGTTAAGAATAACAAGGAATACTTACTATAGCTTAACTCTGGTATCTTAACAGAATTGGAACAGTCTACCCCTGTGAATTAAATAAAGGGTTCAGTTTGAAGTTCTATGTAGGCTACCGAGTTCAACATGAAACAACTGAAGAAGGCCGACAGACATATCGTCCAAAACATTGTGAGTATAATAATGAAGACAATACTCAAAAAAAATGATCAAGCTTCATCTCAGAAATTTAGACAAATAATGGCCATTTTATTTACAACTCCCCATTAACATATCAATTTGCACATGTTGCATATGAGGTGTGATTAAAAAGTATCGAGACAATCTTTACATTTTTTAATTTAAAATTTATAACACATGCACAGCTGAGCAACTTATAGAATAAAGTGATCATGTCTAAACGAATCAATGCCAATAATAAAAAAATTATGAAGCCAGTCTCAACACTTTTTGAATGAAACTTTTTTTTTAGGTAAAACACAGGACTATGTAAGTGCAATACCCTTTATACTCAATACACCTAGTTCCATGCAATTTTTTTTATTTCCTAAACTGAAAACTTATCTCAACAATAAGATTTGAGGACTTTAAAATAAATACAACAATGTAAGTTCACACTATCAAAAGACGAGTTTCAGATGTGTTTCAACCAAAAGAAAACTCTGTGGGAAAAATATTGAGTGCCAAGAGAATTATTTAAAATAGAACTGTTGTTTCCTTGATTGTCTTGGTAAATATAGCTTCAATCTCAATACTTTTTGAACATACTTTGAATTGCTTCTGAAAGACATGTATTTACCCAACCCATCTCTCACAGAATGTGACACAAGGTCAATTTTTTGAGCCAAGTAAAGCTTGATTGTGTTGTACAGTTGCTTGTACCACATGACTTCCAGTATCATGTTTCTTAAGCACGCCGGTACTAAAAGATCTCAGTCAGTAGTAAGACCAACTTCGGACGCAACACCCACAGCACGAGACTTATAATATTTGTAAGACTGTACTACTTCAGTTAATAAACAATTATTTCACAGTGTATCTCTTCCTTACCACAATACAACAGTTTGAATTAAGAGTTTTCCTTTTCCTAGAATGGTTGCTCTACCAAAGCTAAAGAGCCCAGTCTGCCCTATTATCTAACCATAGTATTAGGGTAAAACAGATGGATTCATGCCTTTTCCCAAGGATATCACAGAGTGAAGTCAAAAACCAACAACCTTGTCCAGGTTTTTTTAACTTAGGTTATCCATTCCATTTCCTACTATGATAATCATTACACTAAGCAGCCTCCATGTATATCCATTTCACAAACATTTTATTTAAGGCAATAGAAACAACAATAAATAGCAATAGAGTAACACATTTAACTATTTCTGTCCTACAGCCCTGAATAAAAACAGCCCAGTCAGCTAAGGCTATAGAATATACCAACTGCATCTCTGCAGAGGGATAAGACATCCCCTCCTCCCCATAGTGTCCTGTATATGACACTAAACAATCTGATGGTGAGGTTCCAGTAATGCTGGAGCTTTGGGGAAAGCAGAGTACCTCTTCATTGCCATCACTCCCAGGTCCACTCTGGCCCAGAGTGGTAGCACCTATCTATGAGTCAAATGGAACTGTTTGACATTTAAATTGTGTGCAAATGAATGACTTTATGCTAAACAGTATTGTTTGATCATTTAACTGTGTGTGAACAAATGACTGATGTTTAATAGAATTGTTAATGATACATAGCAATACTTGGAAACATTTAACTGTGTACAAACGAATGAATAAATTTCAATAGAATAATTACTATTGAATAACAATACTTATAACCACTTCACTGTCTGCAAACAAATGATTGATATTGAATAGAATTATAAGTGTTAGACTGAAATGATTTGACTGTATAAAAATAATAGTAATACTTGTGTGCTAACAAATTCATTGTAATTCATTTAAGAATGAAATTACTGACAAACTAATCTCTTAGGTATCATGTATATCTACTCAAATGTGTGCCAACTAACGACTAATGTTAAACTGTTATTGTTACATAGAAATACTTGAAACCATTTAACTGTATGCAAACAAATGAGCTCAGGTTTGTTTAAAAATGTTATCAACAAAATCTGTTTAAAAATCATATATATTTAACATATTTACAAACAGGATTTGGCATTAAATAACCTACAATGGTTGATATGCCATAAAACCCAACCAGCTAGCCAACCAACCTGAATAAAGATGTTTATTTTGTGTCCTACTGTCTAAGCTGTTTCAGTGATAATGAATATGATTTATTTAAATGGTATCTTAACCTGTCTAGGGTTATTTTAGCCAAGAGGTTAGGTAATCACATTGATTGTATATATTTACATTTTTGTGCAGTTATTTCTTAAGGGTTTTTGTTTTTTGCACATGGTCCTATCAAATGTGAATGATTTTTAAACAGATCTATTTGCCCCATAGATTAGATCCTAACAGGTACTACTCTGGGTCAGAATGAACATGGGAATAATGGCAATGAAGGGGTACTCCAAAACTACCCGGATCTTCAGAATTAGAGCCTTACCATCAGATGCAGTTTAATGTTATACTCAGGAAACCCCCTCTGGGAGTGGGGTTCTTACCCCTTTGCAGGGGATACAGTATATTGAGCCCTACTAACAGGGTTAACATAGCAGCAATAAACAAAGTGTCCTAAAACTTCGAAATAAGGACATTGTTAACTTGTTTGTTTGTCTAATTATTGAAATAACTAAGAAACATACTCAATAAAATTTAAATATCAAACATTAATTAGTAATGTATTGCAAATTAATTAAAAACAAGATATCAAACTACTGCTTGAGAAGTCTAGAATTCACTAAAAAGAGGACAATGGTTTGGTTTGGTTTGGTTACTTTATTTCATGGCATATCAACCTTTGTAGGTTATTTAATGCCAAATCTATTCTCCTAGAAGAACAGTAGTGGTACTATTTAACCCATAGCTGGGAGGATAAGGGGGTTCATACTTTTTCCAAGGGTATTTGCCCAAAAGTGAACGTAATAGCGTGACTGGAGTACGAACTCGCGTACTACGATTCCGCAGTCCATCGCTTTAACCATTACACCACGAGGACACCCCCTAAAAGAGGACAAGTATTCATCACAATTAGATTTAATGAAATCTAAGAGAGATCTTTGTTTACACGGAGATAAAGCATTGAAATCAGACAAGAATCTCACCTGAATAAAGGATTCCATTTCAGTTCTTTGTCGGTTTTTCAAATTCTCAAGTTCCATTTCACAAGTTTTGCAATCAATAAGATGGGTGCAAGCAGGCCCACCACCAAATCTGAACATGGCGGGGGAAAAAAAAATAAAAAGATTTTTAATATAAAAAAAATTAAAAACTGGGACATTAAAAAAAAATTGTGAAAATAAAATGGAAAAAAATTACTCAACAACTGAGAATTGTACTAACCATAAACTGTGAGTGAGGGAGAGAGAGAGTATGTAAAACATTAAGTGAGTGTCTTTATGTGGAATACTTACCTTTCATGTAAGTATTGCCAAACCGGTTGATGCAAAAGAACAACAAGCTGTTCTACATGACCCATTTTGGTTGGAGGAACACCTATTAAGAGAAAGAGAGAAGAAAAAAAATTTAAAAAATGTGCTAATATTTATAGATATAATTTCAAATCATTCAAATAAAAAAATAAAAAGCTAAAAATGTTGATGGAATCTTAAGACTAGAATAAATTCTCATTTTTCCTTGCAGTGCTAGTCATTAAAGAAAAAAGGTCATTAAAAACAGAATTGGTGAGCTGATTGCTTATTTCCACTTTGCACTGATAACCTTGATAAAGGTATGACTCCACTTTCCCCTCAGCTTGGAGTAAAATAGCAAAGTAAATTGGATTCTCTAGCCTTGAGGGTATGTAAACAATAGAAGAATGAAAACTGAATTAAAACCATGGACAAGGTAACAGAAAACCTCTCTACAACTACTCCTTCCCAAAGGTCATGGTAATCCATAGTTTAATGATAGACAATTCTGTGATCACCCATGTCCTGGAAGAGATATGATACTTTCCATGGTTTTATAGATGCATTATCTCATAAAAAAGAAACCAAAAATATAAAAAAAAAATGTTAAAAATAAATAAAAAATAATTGGGCTAAAAATCATATCATTTAAATATTTATATGCCAATATCAATTTCTTTGTTCCAGTCAAAAGGAGACTTTAAAAACATCTTCAGATAATTGTTATTCATCTATATTTTCATTCATTAAAAATATTCACTGAAATTAATGAACGAGTACTGTGTATACTCATGTATAATTTATGGTCATGAAATCATTAATCTATGGAGTTAATTTTCCCATCAATGGATCAAATACATATTTGAAAATTAATCAATGGCATTCATTTTTTAAACCAACACATTGCTGGAAGCACTTTCCATTATCTTTTAAGTTCAACCTTAGAAAACTATTACTCATGTATAAGCCAACACCAGTTTTTGACATAAAAATTGGATGATCAAAATTTAGCATTTTATATATATATATATATATATATATATATATATATATATATATATATATATGTGGTAACTGGAAAATAATTATGTACTTGTGGCTGTCATTTTTCCTTTAATTATTTTAAAATAAATAGTAACTTAAAATAATTCACCTCCATGAGGACAGAGAAAATCTTGATTAGTTATTGGCCCAGGCTCTGCAAATGTGTTGAAGCGATTTATCCATTGTTTCGACACATAAAATTGGAGGAGACTTGGCTAAAAAAAGAGAGAGAGATAGAGAGAGATGAAAAATATTGATTTTGTATCTTCTTTAATTGATATGATTAAAGTATAAAACATCAATTTTTCATTTTCCAACTCATGCTTTCTAGATTTTTCTGTCAGACACATGCAGATATACTGAAATGGCACAAATCAGTATTGAGTATGATAAGTTTAAATTTTAAAAAATGAATTAGTCTTAACTCATCAGTAGCATAAGATTTATGAAAGTAATCACAAAATGGCCAGTAGGAAATAAAATAGTGAAATGATAACAAACAATTGGGCTAAAAAATTATATCATTTAAATATTCATGTGCCAACATCAATTTCTTTGTTCCACTCAAAACGAGACTTTAAAAACATCCTCGTTTAAGTGTTATTCATCAAAAACATTCACTTTCAGATTCTCAACAACTTTTGTACTCATAGCATTTCATACACAATAAAAGCTAAAAAGAAGCTTAATTCTTTGAATTCCTAAGTAGATATTAACACAATTTGAGTAAAAAATAAATTCTATACAAATACAACAAACAAATATTTTATTAAAAGATTGAAAATTAAATTTAGACCTTACATTAGGCATTCTGGAGGTGCCTGTGTGTAATGGTTATAGTCATTGGAAATAGATATTTTGTTTTTTGAGGATAGGGATAGTTGTGGCTTGCTTTCATAAAGTAGGGGTGTTGCCAGAGATCCAGATATTGTATATATTTAGGATATATTTCAGGGATATTGTCAGGAGTTCTTTGAGGAGAGTGTAGAGGATTTCATCAGGACCAGTAACTGAGTTTCTGGATTTAGATCTTCAGTTTTAGAGTTTGGTTAGAATGAAGGGTTGGTTATAGCTTTCAGTATTGACAGAGGTGAATTTTATAATGTTCTTTCATTCTTTGATCTCAAATCATTTGAATTTATTAGAGTAGTTTTTTTGTGGATGATGATTGAGCAAAATTTTCTGCAATCAGGTTGGATATATGTTTTTCACTTGTGGCATTTATGTTTCCTTAAGATATTTTATTGTATTATTGATGTTTTTATTTGATTTTTTCCTAATAAAAAGTTTCAAATTATTTTTGGATTGGTATTGGAGTTTACTAGGAAAAAAAGTTGCTTATATCAGCTTTAAGGTTTGGTTTCTTTGTTTTTAATGGTATATCAACCTTTGTGGGTTATCTAATACCAAAGCCATGCTTGTAAAAGAACAGTAGTGGTACTGTTTAACTCATAGTTGGGGGGTGATAAAGGGGTACATACCTTCCCCAAGGGTTATTAGTCCAAAGATGAACATAATAGCATGACTGAAGTTCAAACCCACTCACTGTGATATAGCAAAAGAACACATTAACCACTACACCATGGCGACTTCCTTCATCCTTTGATGATGTAATATGAATAGTCAAATACTTTTTTAATAAAACAAATTCTTAATCTGTTGGAAAATGTTTTTACTGGAATAGCAGCATGAATGATTAAAATTTATTTTTTGATAAAATAAAAATCTACTTCTAGAATAAAAGTTTAAATAGGCTAAGAAAATAGGAATTCTAAACTAGAAATGAAAGAATTACTTTAATAAAAAAATTTTTAATTCATCTAATATACTTACCTCAGGTTCTTCCATTAGGCTCATAGCACTTTCCCGCATTGGTATCATATGATCATTTTGTTTTCTATCAAGATAAAAATATATATCATAGGTAGACTCATATTTTATTTACATTTATATATAAATACAAATAAGTACTTCAAAGTACTTCGAATTACTGAAAACAACATTCTGATTTTTTTTACAATTTAGGACAAAAAATAAAACAGGATAACAAAAGGATTTCTGGCAAAACAAAATTAGTTTGGTTTTATTGGTCAACCTTTGGTTTTGTTAACATCATTTTTCATAGAAAAAAGTTTTTCTTCAGTAATTTTTAGGTGCTTTCAATCAATAAGCTCTTTGTATTTTTTGGATATTTACTAGTTTTGAAAAAAAAATTTTTTTTTCAAGTATTAAGTAAGGGTTTAGTTTGCAATGTAACTACTGTTGTAAAGTGAACCCCTATTTTTTTTTATTAAAGTGAGGCTGTAAAATTCTCTGTCAGTGCCCATACTTTTTCTTGGACATTTTTCCTTTTTTTTTTTCAATGAGAAAAAAAAATAATGATTTGTTGTCACTTGGAATTGAGTGAAAAACCACCAGTTAAAAATAGTATGAAAAAACTCACAATGAAGAAAATAATAAACATAAGTAATAATAACATAATTAATTAGTGATAAAGATAGTAGTCATATACTAATCTTTGCTTAGTTTGGCACAAAGAGAGAAGTACATGGCACCCAGTGAGAACTGAACTCACTAGCATTGGTCTGTGAGACTAGCTTGTTAACTATCCAAAGTGTCCATATAGTAATCATATATTTTAAATTTTTTTCATGCAATCGATGGAAAGTGCTCATATCGTTATTTACTGAATTTAGCTTAATTGTGGCACAAGGTCAGAAGTATGAGGCACCTAATGAGCACTGAATTCCCTAACAATGGTCTGCTAATCTAGCTTGGTAACTATTACAACATGTGAGGTACTCAGTGTTTATATAGCAGTTATATTATAAACTAAAGCCCCAACCTGCTTAAAACGTTTTTAAAAAAAACTAATATTTTTCAAAACTAACACACATTTGGAAGATATAAAGGATTGATTGATCAATTTTAAAAGCATGTTAATCCATCTAGGTTAACTTTATGCATCAAGGTGGGGAACTGCATTCTTTGTATGTTCATATTTTAATTTTTTTTTTTTTTTTTTTTTTTTTTTGCAGTGGTTTAAGGGTTTTGTTTTTTTAACAGTCCTATCGAACATGAATAATCTTTTAAAGAGATCTATTTGACCTATAGATGAGATCCTAAAAGTTACTACCACTCTGGGTCAGTGTGGACCTGGGAGAAATGTCAATGAAGTGGTAGTCCACACTCTGCAGATCTCCAAAACTGAAGCAGATGCAGTGTCTTACCTCTCTACAGGAGTTATAGTCAGCATATTCTAGGCCCCAGGGATAGATCTAAGGATACAAAGGATTTATCAAAAACACTTAAAATTACTGAAAGAAAACATTTTTTTCCTATAAAAATTGTGATATTTCTGAAGTTAATCTTGACAATTTCAAATGATGGCTTTATGGATCTTCCACACATTTTTTTGTACATGAAATACAATCAGATTATTTAGCAAATAATTCTATTTTTACAACTAAGGGTTAGAGACACCAGAAACTATTCTCATTTGCCTTTTTTCTTTCAATAATATTTAGAGAAATATTGTTATTTTAAAACATTTTAAAAGCATCAAATTATCATCTTAAAAGAAAAAAAAAAAAGAGATGGTTTTTAAAGAACTAAATACTACTCACCTATAGAAAAGAACATAGGCACTAGAGCTCATCACTTGCTGGAAATCTACCTCAGTAACATATTGGTCATCAAACTCATACCACTGATCATTAATGTAATTCAAACAATATGCAGTGTAATGACCACCTAAGAGAAAAAAACAAAGCACAGCCAAAAGTGAAAAATCTTGGATAATAAAATCTAAAATTCACTTGAAGATAAAATCAGGAAAACTGAATCAAAAGAGGTTTGAATTGTTACAACTCCTTGGACATGTATTTAATCATCTTCTCACATCAACCTTTAAAAGAAAAAAAGAAACTTTTCACAGAATATATACAATATTTATATATAGGTCAAATTCTGTTAAATAATTCATCTGATGGTTCCCAAAAATGCCCACTTAAATTTTTTTTTCTTACCATAATTTTTTGAATTCATCCAATGTAATTTTAAAATTTCTACACTATACCTGTTCATGATCTTATTAGGCAATTTATTCCAAAAATATATTACTCTATCAGCAAAAAAAACCCAGCTGATTAATAGACTTAGTTTTTCAAATCTGTCTTGATTATAAAATTCCAATTTGATGAGATATTTTAAAAAATGGCCACCATAATTAGAAATTCCATAAATTATTTTGAAAGAGTAATTAATCCTAAATCTTCCAATCTCTTCCTGTAACTTTGGAATCAAAATTAATCTAAGATTTTTAAAAATGGCCTCCATGATTAGGAATTCCATTATTTTGAAAGTTTTGATTACTTCTCTCATCATTCTTTCTAGCAGTTAACCTTAAATCTTCCAATCTCCCCTATAACTGCATCCACTTTGCAGTCGAAATTAATGAAAAAAAAAAAAAAAAGTTTTTTAAATAAGTATGTAGATCATAATTAAGAAGTGTGGTATTATGAGTAGAAACTTATTTGATTTCTTTGTTTAATGGCATATCAACCTTTGTAGGTTATCTAATGCCAAAGACACCCTTCTAGAATAACCACAGTGGTACTATTTAACCTATAGCTGGGAGAATAAGGGGGTTCATACTTTTCCCAAGGGTTTTTGTCTGAAAGTGAACATAATGGCACGACTGGAGTTCAAACTCACTTCCTACAATTCTGCAGTCCAGCACTGTAACCATTATACCATGAGGATATCCGCCGGAGTGTAAACTTAAAAGTGATGCAAATATCATCCCAACACATATACAAATGTGTGGTAGGGTGTCAACATCTAGAAGACCTGACTATAAATACTGCTGATTGCTATTTTGAGCAGTCATATATATATGATAGATAAAAAAGGTTTGGAATAAAATCCAATAATATGAGGAAAGGAAGACAATACAAGAAATTAAATGGATATATTTCATTATAAGGATACTTTCATTGGAAATCTCTGCTTGTCGTGTAGATTTTTTTCAGAATAAACTTCATTTCCGATAAAGAAAGCTATCCTTATAGTAGAACATGTAATTTTAATTTTCCATGTTGTCAAACATGTATACTTAAAGTTTTATGAGGTTAACACAATGATCAGATAAAAATGTCATTTCATCAGTCATTTCCATATGATGATTGTGCTAACAACATGAAACTTCAAATAACAGATTCTTAGTGTTTCTAATAATAATAATAATATATATATATATATATGCAAGGGTTATTCAATAAAGAAAATTTTCATAAAAAAAAAAAAAAAAAAAAAGAAAAAAAAGATTAGTTTTTTTTTTCAATAAATGTAAACTCTGCATAGTTTGGAATTAGTTTATAGCAAAAATTATTTTAATCTTGCAAAAATATTTGTTTTCAGGCTATTCAAAATGGTGGCAAACCAAACAGAATGTTCCAAGCTTGAACAGAGGTCTATCATCAACATTTTAGTGGCTGAGAAATGCAAACCACTTGAAATTTACAGAAGAATGTATGATGTGTATGGAGAAGTATGTTTTAGCCCAAAAAATCTTTACAAATGAGCTAAATATGGGTTTGCCATTACAAGTTCGAGATGAAAAGAGAGTCCATAAAGTGGAAACACATCAACTCTCCAGGAAAGTAAAAGTTCCAGGTAAATCAGTCAGTAAAGAAAGTCATGCTAATAGTCTTCTACAACATGAAAGAATCCGTTACTATTGAACTCCATGAAAAAAATGCAACGATAAACAGTGTTTCATATTACCAACTCCTTAAGCAAAATTCACCTTATTTATTGAACAACAGACACACTCACACACACAAATTCTATATTCAATGAAAACTAGCCAAAAAGTGCCTCTTGAATTTGATAATAGAGATAAGATATGACAGTGATACCAGATATTTCTGGCAAAAATAACTATCTTCAATGAAGGTAATTATCAGTAATTAGGATGAATGTAGATAATCTATATATAGTAGTTCTAATGAAGGAAATTATCTGTTAGTAATTAAGATAAATGTAGATAATCTATATCAATTGCAGTAATAATTCCTCAGTAATTGACTAACAATTGCTAACTGCTTCTTAAAAAAAAAAATTTTAAAAAAAATAAAAAAAAGTTGGCAACCTTAGTCGAGGACGACTTGAAGGCTCCCTTTTCAATAGCTACCACACCAAGGTGTAGGGGAGGGCGCTGCTCAATTCCCTGGATTGCGCCACTTCACCCTTGATCCTTACCTTATAATGCTGAGTGTTAAGTAAGGAGGAATCAAGCAACACTTTTTTGGTACTTGATGCTGCCTTGCTTAACACTCAGCATTATAAGGAAAGATTCAAGGGTAAAGTGGAGCAATCAGGGAATGGAGTAGCACCCTTTCCTCCACCTCAGTAGATATTGAAAAGGGAACCTTCGAGTCACCCTCGACTAAGGTCACCAACTTTACTTAAATGCTTGTACCTATGCGAATCAAAATGCTTATCAATTGTTGAAATTGGAATCTACCAGGATTTATTTTTTCCAGAAAATTTGATTTTGTGCTTATTTCTTTGTTTAATGGCATATCAACTTCTGTGGGTTGTTTAATTCCAAAACTATTTTTGCAGAAGAACAGTAGTGGTACTATTGAACCCATAACTGGAGAGAGAAGAATAAGAGGGTTCATACTTTTCCCAGTGGTATTATTCTGAAAGTGAACATAATAGTACTAATGAAATTCAAACATGCTTACTAAAATATTGCAGTTCAGTATGTTAGCCATGTGAACTCCTCCTCAAAAAAACTCATCCAAAAGAGATTCCAACAAGTTATATCTTAGGATTGCTGGGTTGGAAGAAACCCCCTATATGTATGAAGGTATAAAGTATATATGAACAATGGCAAAATTACAAAGTCTAGACCTAATACAGTCTTGTTACTTACGAGTACGAGGATCATTAAATAAGTTTCCAGACTTTTTTCGTATGGGCACTTTTATTGATAGTACACACCTGAAACTCTAGTCCTCTTCGAAGTAATCTCCTCTGGCTGCAATGCACTTGTTGTACCGTTCCAACAACTTCTGGAAGGCCCCATGGAAGTCCTCTTGTGTGAGCGTGTCAATGACCTTTATCACAGCCTCTTTCATCTCCTCAATTGTTTCATAACGACAGCCTCTAAGTTTTTCCTTGAGCTTAGGGAATAAGCAAAAGTCACAGGGAGCAAGGTCTGGACTATAGGGAGGCTGAGGAACTGTCTTGATGTCCATCTTGCTCAAATAGTCTGTGACAACGATGGAGTTGTGGACTGGTGCATTGTCCTGGTGGAAATGCCACCGACCCGATTTGAAGAGTGCTAGCCTCTTCTAACAGAAACTCTTCCTGAACTCCCTTAAAATCTAAACATAGTAACTCTAACCCTAACTCTTTGGCCAATCAACTCTGGTGTATTGACTTCCTTACTCCTCCCACACCTCTCATCATCCCTCAGACTCCCTGCCTTCCTTGAATTTCTTATGCCACTGAAAAACTGATGCTCGATTCATACAAGATGGTCAAAAAGCAGTCTGAAGCATTCCATATGTTTCTGTGGCATTTTTTCCAAGTTTAAAACAGAATTTTATTGCATAGCATTCTTCCTCATGTCCAGATTGCATTTTTGAAATTCATCAGCTGTGACAATCAGGCTTTAGTAGGGCGTATTCCAATTGCTGCTGTAGCTGTTCATTTGAATCTGAAATCATAAAAATTGGTCAGTCATTTCATAAGATGTATAGCAACAACATAGTGAATTTTCAAGAGTCTACGACAATTTTAAATGCCTGTACAAAAAAAGTCTGGAAACTTATTGAATGCTCCACATATCTTTTGTATTACTCAACTAAAAACCAGCCAAATTCCAACATATCCTTAGCAAGATGCCAGGGCAAACAAAAACAAAAAAGATGCCAAGGAAATTCCATGAGGACAATGTGAATTGGTGTTTTGAGTTTATCAACAGGGACATATCCAACTTAACTACTCTGGACTGATCTGAAACTTCAGTTAATATTGATGCTAGAAGTTCATTGTATTTGTGATATACAATGAACTTCAAGTATCAATATTAACTGACTTCTCAATTCAGGCCAGCAGAAACAGGTTCCTTTTTGATCTAAGAAGAAACCATAGGCCCAAAATTATTAGATAACATGAAACCTTGACTAGACTTTTAAAACTGTAATTGCAAAGAGAAATCCTGAATAAAAGAAGAATTCTGCTCTTCCAGGAAATGATCCTGAGCACCCAACCTTTTGTTTGGATTCCTTACCCATACAACAATGATGATCCACCATAAAAAATATTTTTATCTCACAAATGACTGACTATATAATTATCGGCTTTTGAGGTCAATTTTGCTCAGGTATGTGAGGAAATTAACACCTTTGTTTCTTTAAGTTTTGGTGGGGAGTAAAATCTCATACAAATAATTGTATATGAATCTTTCTGAAGCCTTTCATAAAAATAATTAAGAAAACTACCAACCGCCGGCAGTTCCATGGTGACATATCACAGACATTAGGTCATATGACGTAACTTCATCCTGACAATCTGAAAATAGATAAAAACATTGATTTAAATCAACTGAAATTTGTATACATTGAAATAACTATATTATTCAGAAAAAATCTATGGGAAATTATGTCAAATGAATAAATGTATTAAGTAAATGTACAATATGAAGTTTGTCCAGAAAGTATAAATCCATTTAATATTAAAGAAAAAACCTACATAGTTACTTTTAAAGTATTCACCTTGGGACTTCACATACTGATTCAAACACACCTTCCAATTTCCTTAAAACATTCCAGGCACCCCTTCCAATTTCCAAAAAGACAATGCAAGCATCCCACCAGATTTCTCCAAAACAATCCAAGTACCCCTTCCAATTTCCCCAAAACAATCAAAGCCCTCCTTCCAATTCCCCCAAAACAATCCAGGCACCCCTTCAAATTTACTTCAAAACAATCCAAGCATCCTTCCGATTTCCCCTCAAACAATCCAAGCCCTTTATCTGCTTTCCCCCCCAAAATCCAAGCACCCATTCCAATTTCCTAAAATACAATCCAAACACTTTCCCACTTACCCCAAACAATCCAAGCACTCCTTCTGATTTCCTAAAAACAATCCAAACACCCCTTTTAATTTTCAAAACAATCTGCAAAGTCATCATTAGGAATTACCATCAGTTGTTTTGTAATGTTCCCATTAATCTCATCCATAGCATTTCAACAGTAATTTTATCTTTGATAAAAGTCAGATGCCCCATAGAACTAGATATTGTGTTGAGTGTCTGACATACCTAGGTCTAGGTAATGCAGTGTTTTTTTTAAAAAAAATCTTGCACAAAATGTGAATAACCTACTCACTTGTTCATTGTGAATATGATGGTCACACAGTACACAAACTCACTCAGTGATGTCTCCCTGCCAACTAAGTCCCACATTCATGAATGCATATTAAAACATTGGATAAGTTACACAACTGGTTCTTATGATTTTCAAAATAGTTAGGTACATTCTGGACAGGTCTAGTACAAGATTTTATCACATAGTTATAATTTGTTCATCTTAAAAGTGTGATAAGGGTAACTCAAAGCCAAACATTTTTAGACCTTATTTTTCTGATGAAGGTAATATTGGGGAGCAAGAAAAGTTTTGGTTAACAGGCCAAAGCCCAGTCAATTTACCAAAACTTTTGTTCCTCAATGATACCTTCATCAGAAAAATAAGGTCTAAAAATGTTTGGCTTTAGGTTACCCTTACCACACTTAACCTGGACTACTAATCAACAACGTGACACACTGAACAAATAAACTATTTCCTTCTTACCTTTATGGAGGTAGGATTTCATATTTAATCCTTCTAAGGGAAAAGATACATAGGTGCTAATTTTTGAGGAGTAGAATTCATGCCGAAATCGTTTCAGATGAATACATAAAATCTACAAGGGAAAAAAAGAAAATATTTTATGAATATTGAATGGTTGAGTTGAAGAGTAGAAATAAAAACAACCATTTATGAAATTTAAACATTAACAAACTATAGCATGAAAATACAACTTTTGTTATAGTAAATAATAATATACAGTATGTAATTTATTAATGGTGAATATTCAGTTGAGATAAGCTCACTGTTTAAAAAAAAAATCCTATGTTTTGTGCTTTCAACTGATTTGAACTTTGTATGTATTTATACAATGCCTTTGACACAAAATCAATTTTTTAAGTACAATACAACCCATTTGAATTCTGAGTTTATCTTCTCCTTGACTGGTTACCTTACCAAGGTTAAAAAATCTAGTCTGCCCTACTATTTACCCATACCTTTTCCAAGGGCATTACCACAAAGTGAATACAAAGTCTCATCTAGGATTTAAACTCATGTTGCCGATTCCATTTCCAACAATAATAACTGCTATCCTAAGACCTTTGTATTCACCAGAACTTAGCTAGTTTTCAAAAATATTGTCTTTTTAATTTTATTTTCAGATCAGTTTACAATAGTAAAAATGAACCCTTACTTCAAGTTCATCTAATAAAAGTGATTATATAAAAATTAAGATTCTCTCTTTCAGTACTTTTTTGTGTACTTTTTCATTGTTTTCACTTTTTGTGATATTTCAAATTTTTGAGAATAAATCAATGTTATTCAAAGACCGAAATACAGTTATTCAAATAGAAATATTAGATAAAAATATCTTAAAACCTTACAACTAAAGATGATAAATTAAGTAGCAACTGAATACTTTGAAGTTTGATTTTCAGATAACAGCTGGAAACTAAGGGTTCACCTTACAATAACAATTACATTGTAAACTAAATCACTCCACCTTAAAAACCTAAAAAAGATATTTTTTTAAAACCAACAAATTTCTAGATAATCAAAAAGTCTTATTAAACAAAAGCTCAAAAAATTAAGATCAATTATTTTTTCTATGAAAACAGCAATATTACCAAAAACAAATCTAGATGGAATTATTAATTTGATAATAGTGAATAAGAGACATGATTATTAATTAAAACCTTTTTCTTTCATTTTGTTACCTCAGGTTATTCTAACTGGTCCACAAATACTTCTAAAATCTAAGGTTCAAAAATCACTTGAAGCTATTTTTGTGACTCATGTAAACTAACATTAACAAGAGACAGTACATACGGTTGAAGTTTCTTAAAAACCATAATTCAAGAATCTGCATTTTGAACCCTGAACTCCTGAGCCTGAATTTACTCCCTGCAATTTGAGTATGATCTTCATACTGGCACTACAGTGTAGGAGAAAATAACAGCAGTATACTAGAATAATGGGCTTAAAGGGTTAAATAACTTATATTTCCTTGAACATAGAAATAATGAAAATAAAGTAAATTTCAATAGCTTCAGTCAAAAATGACAGGCTTATTCATGATTGGATGGGCATTTTTGCCAACAATCAGTGTAGTATATGTGGAAACTCCCAAAATCCAAACTTATTTTAAAACTATAAGATACAAAACATGCAATTTAATTATTCTGTTCAGGATAATTCTTAAAAGAAGTTGTCTATGTACCTCTGGTAGCCGCATCACTTTGGAATATTTCATACCATTCCGTAATCTAAAAAGACAATAACAAAAGGAAAAAAATCATTTGAAAAAAATTTGTTTAAGCAAAAGGCAGAATTTTATAAATTTTGAATATATTGATATAAAATGATGGGAATTAGATAAGAAAATCTTAAAAGAAATTAAAAGAAGAGTAAACAAAAAATCAAAAGATGAAAAAAATAAATTGAAAGAATGGTAAAGAAAGAAATTGAAAGAATAAAGAAAACAGAAAAAAAACTTACTTTTTACATTTGTCACAACTATACATATTATCTCCCTTGAGTTCATCAGCTGAAAAGAAAGCCGCTAAACAGTCTTGTAAAGTGATCGTTGGCCCCACAAACCAGCTACAAAGAAAAAAGATCAAATTCAAGAATATAAAAAAATGAATATAATCAGAAGGAAATATTTCTGGCATTTTGGAAATAGAATTGGGGAATTAAAATATTTGGTGCTTGTATATGTATAGGAAAGGCATAAACTGCTATTGACAGGCTGTCTATCATATAGAAATCTGATCTCTCTAATAAAATAGAACAGGATTTCTTTCAAGCTATAGTGGTGTCAGTACTACTGTATGTTTATACCACCTGGACTAAAAAAACTCTCTGAGAAAAAGGAAGATAAAAGCTATGAAAAAAATGCTATATGCTAATTTGAACAAATCCTGGAAGCACCACCCTACAAAACAGTAGCTGTACCACCACTT
The DNA here is from genome assembly GCA_963585895.1 of Sepioteuthis lessoniana. Classification (NCBI taxonomy): domain Eukaryota; kingdom Metazoa; phylum Mollusca; class Cephalopoda; order Myopsida; family Loliginidae; genus Sepioteuthis; species Sepioteuthis lessoniana. Next base: position 109,570 of record CAUZXS010001523.1, read on the forward strand.
CCTATCTGACAAACCACCCACGTAAGACGAACAAGATATACTGGGTACTGATGGAGAAGTATGGACAAACTTATGAGCAATATTCTCTTATGAAGTATTACACATGGACACACCAACCAGCAAAGACTTACTGAGCAGACACCAGATGTAGTCTTGAGGACCTGTCAAGAGCAATGGACAAAAAAGGGATGAATGGCAATGGAGCGTCAAGGGACTGTGCTATCAGCACAGCTTGATAATGATGATGTATATACAATATTGGAAAGTGAAAAAGCTGAATAATTTTTTTATTATTGGCACAATTTTTAATGAAATTTCAATGGTTTAAACACACATAGGAAGTAATTATTTTCCTTGATTACTGTGGTCAAAGTTCACTTAGGTATAGCAAAAAGTCAATTTTCTCAAAAGAAAATTCTCAGAAATACCAAAAAATTGAAAATTTCTTAGATTTTTTTTTTCTTTTAGAAAATTATGACATTTTAGGAAGAAAAACTAAAAGAGTTCAACTAACTGAGAATGTAAACTGATGTAAAATTTATCTGTCCCACATCTTATTGCAGAAATAAGCACAGGTATAACTCAAAGTATGTTGTTTTGTGTGGACTCATAAATCAATAGCTGTAATTAAGAGGTTAATGCTCATGGCCTTCTGGTAGCCACTGCTTGTACTCCAAATGTAAACAATATTTTTTAGTGATGATCTTCTGATAGAAAAATAATCATACAAAAAAAATGGCCACAATTTTGGTTAAACAGCAGTACTTGTATATTGAATGAAAAGCAATTTGAAATCAATTCTAAAGTCATTAATAGAATGAGTTAACTTATCCAATAGTAAAATATGTTCACTGACTAAATAATTATTTAGTCCAATCCAGCAATAACTTTACTTATGATTTTAATACATCAGCTACACTTCCAAATAAGAGACTCATGATATTTTGACTGCTGTGCTCTCCAGCCTCCTTCACATGCCTTTTGATGCCCAGTCAAATATTTTAGCAGACTTCAATAGCTGTGAAAAAGGCAAAGAGTGGCTGATGTGAGATACCTCCAAGGCTTGGATGCTTATTTTCGTGATTCAAATAAAGAACTAAATTTGGAATTCCTGAAAGATTGAAAACAACAAAAGGCACCTGAAGAGGTTGGAGAGTACACAGACTGGAACGTTTGTGAGTATAGCAACCAAGATGGGTATAACAGTCTACAATGTGTAGAGAAAACATCTTCAACACATGAAAAAAGGAATCTCTAAAGTTGTATGAACCCTAATTATACAAAAAATTATTTGTGGTATTAATAGTTATATATATATATATATATATGGAAAAAAAATGAACCAGTTAAAACCAGTTATAACTGGCTCATTGGCCTAGTGGGTAGAGTGTTCGCCAATGGTCCAGAAGACCTGGGTTCAATCCCAGGTTGCAACATACCAAAGACTTTAAAAATGGTACTTGATACCTCCTTGCTTAACACTCAGCAATATAAGGTATGTATCAAGGGTAAAGTAGAGCAATCCAGGGAAAGGAGTAGTGCCCTCCCTACACCTCAGTGTAGTAGCTACAGTCACCAACTTTACTTATTTCATATATATTCAAAGAATGTATTTATCTATATATAGATAACATGCCAACACTAAGCATTTCAGGGGATTTTTTAAAACCATCTTCAGAGTGATATTATTATGTGATGTTACCTCACCCAAAAAATCATTTAAAAAAAATAAATAAATTTAAAAAAAATCTTTTTTTTAAATTTTAAAAAACACAAAACTTTTAGCATTCTATTATAGTACTGTTTCAAAAAGTATGCAAGGTACTTCATAAAAGTTTTATCTTTTTTATTTGTTTATTTTATTCATTTTTTTTCAAAAAAGGTTAACATATTTGCAGTAGATTTCAAAATTTTTTTAGAAATCTATATAAGAATCAATAAATTCAAAAGATTTTTTGCGTAGTTTAGAAAAAAAAAATTTTAAATAGTAATTTTTGTTATATATATATATATATATATATATATATATATATATATATATATATATATATATATATATAGCACACTTGTTAACAATAAAAATCTAATTTAGAAAAGTTTTGATTAGAAATCATATCAAAACTTTTGAAATTAAGTGTGATTTATTAATAAAAACTAATTTAAACAAGAGATATTTGAACTTACTGAGCTAAATAAGTTGAAATTTTCTTTAAAAAAATAATGGAAAAGAATCCGACAATATGGTGAAAATAGAAAAACCAACTAATCCAAAAGTGAATGATTGAATGGTCATATGATCTTTCTTTGTATATATATTTTTCTTTTCTTCTGTTATGGTATTTTATTAAAACATCCATTGTTGTTCCATCAACAGTTGTTTCACCATCTTAAAGTCCTGATGAACATTTACAAAAACCAAAACGTTTTAACATTGGCTTTCCTTCATAATAAATTCATCACTTTTGGATTACTTTGTGTTTCTTTTTCTCATATATATATATATACTTACCTCTTAATCCATGTAAGCATAGAAGCAATCCAGCCCTGGTTCACCTCTCCACATGCTCCACCTTTTGAAGTTGAGCTCTGACTAGCATGCAGCATGTGCAGGTGATCCTTGCTGGGGATGGGGAGAGACAAGTCTTGAAATGTTTCTTTGGTCGTGGAAATCTGGCAAAACAAAAACAAAATGCTCCATAAACCTTAAGAGAAAATAACTATAAAACATTTTTGAAAATGATAAGAACTTTTTAATAATATAATATTATAACTATTATATTATTACTGATTACTAATATAATTATTATATATAATTTTATTATTAATTAATTATTATTATTAACATAGATTTTTATTATTTTATCTTTTTTTTATCATACGTGTGAAAGCACATGCGATACCCTGCCCTCATCAGCCGCCAACCAGGGTGATAACAGTTTCAGTAGCTCAAGGCAGTACTGCCACTCCTGGCGCTACCAAGCAGCTTATTACTGATTAATAATATTATTAGTTATTACATTATAATATAATATTATAATATTAGTTATTATAATATGATATTAGTTATTATATCAAAATATAATATTATAATATTAGTTATTGTTATAATATAATAATATAATATTATAAGAACTTTTTAATAATATTTATCATTTACATTACAAGATTTCTCTTGTTTATAATTCTTATACCAAGTAAATTTATATCACGAGATTTGTCATTTCTACACAAAGTAAATTTAAGCGTGATATCTGGAGCTGAACACTATTTTGCTATGCATTGTCATCCCAATATTCCTGTTCAAGTAATATTTTACTATACAATATAAGCCAATGCTCACAGTGAATTTGGAGGCACTTGTAGTATAATGGTTATCATCAGAGGAAATGAACACAGCAACTAGAATTCAAATCCTTGACAAGTCTGTTTGCATTTCACATAGTACTAATACCCTTGGGAAAGATATGCATCTATCTATTCACCCTCCAGCTAATTAATTAATAAGGCAGACAGGGCTCTTTAATCTTGGTATGGCAATCAGTCTAGGTGAAGGAAAACTTTGAATTCAAACCTGATGAACTCCACTTAAAACATTGACCATTTGTCACATCATACTTGTGCAGAGTGATTGGTATATATATATATATATATATATAAGCCTAATGTCATGAGCTTAATGAGTTCTAAACAGCTGGAGAAGAAGCTAGATGGCAATTACACAAGAATGCTGCAAGCAATATTGAACAAGTCCTGGCGGCAACACCCAACAAGGCACCAACTATACGGCCACCTGCCTCCCATCCTGAAAACTATCCAAGTAAGACAAACCAGACATGCAGGACACTGCTGGATAAGCAGGGATGAGCTCATAAGTGATGTACTCCTATTGACCCCCACATATGGCCGGGCAAAAGCAGGACGACCAGCTCGAACATACATTCAGCAGCTATGTGAGGATATGGGATGTAGCCCTGAAGACCTGCCAGAGGCGATGAACGATAGGGAGAAGTGGCGAGAGAGGGTCAGGGATATCCGTGCTAGCAACACGGCATGATGATGATGACATCAGATACAATTAGAAATAAAAATAAAAGGCTTAGTATATGGTATAGAACAAAAACAAAAAACTGAACCATTCTTTATTATTGTTACAAATCTAAATGAAACTTATTGGCTTAGACACATGTCAGAAGAAATTATTTTCCTTGATTATTGTCGTCAAAATTCCCTTAGTTGTAACAAAAAGTCATAATTTTCTAAAAAGAAAATTTTTAGAAATACCAAAAAGCAGGAAATTTCTTAGAATTTTTTTTTTCCCCCCCTTGATTTGACAATCACTGTATAACATAATTTTAACTTTTTCAAACTCAAACAACCGCTTACTAACCATTAGAAAAGTATTAATCACAAATTAAGATACCAAATCAAGGAAAAGAAAATTTTCAAATATTTCCTATTTTTTTGTATTTCTAAGAATTTTCTTTTCAGAGTATTATGACTTTTTATTATAACTCAGGAAACTTTGACAACAATAATCAGGGAAAACAATCACTTCTTATGTGTGTATAAATAATTGAAACTTTATTAAAATTTGTCCCAATAATAAAAAATGGTTCAGCTTTTTCACTGTCTTTTTTTTTTCTTGGTGAGGTAAAAGTAAAGTAACCATTCCCAGCCTTTCTTTTAATGGAAAAAAATGGGATATCTTTAAATAATGATGTATGTGACTTGGACTGAAGTTTGAATGTCTTATGTGTAAGATTTTTATTGCAAATTTTTTTAGCTCAGATATAGAGTATTGTAGGACCAAGCAGTTAAGGTTCAACGCATTAATGTCTTATACTGATTTCTATATAATAATCTTATAGTTCAAAACCCAATCTTAAATTTTTAGCCAGATACAAAAATTCAAAAGCAGAAAGTCATGTCTAAAAAAAAAAAAAAAAAAAAAAAAAAAAAAAAAAACCCAAAAAAACATTCAACATCCAAATATATGTTTTATAATGGCTCCAAAACGAATAGTTGATGGACATTTGAGTAAACAGACATTTCATTTATTTAGAAGTAGAGTTTTTTTTAATTTTCAAAAGATAATTCACATTTATACTTATTTTGCTTACCTTTAATATCTTTATCTTTTTAAATGTTATTTTTCATTAAGTTACTTAGCATGATATTTGTCTTATTTAAAGTTTGTTTTAACCAGACATTGGCAGGATGGTTAGAGTGTTTGCCAATGGCCTAGGAGACCTGGCTTCAGTCCCAGGTCGAGTCATACCAAAGACTCAAAAAATGGTACTTGATGCCTCCTTGCTCAGCCCTCAGCATTATAAGGTACAGATCAAGGGTAAAGTGGAGCATCCAGGGAAAGGAGTAGCACCCTCCCCTACACCTTGATGTAGTAGCTATCGAAAAGGAAACCTTCAGGTCACCCTTGACTACGGTCGCTAACTTTACTTTTAGAGTTTGTTTAGGAATTATCAATAAACAATCATTATCAAGTCATGCTGACAGCATGGATTTTTCTAACTCTCTCTCTCCATCCCAATCATCCATTGTTCCCAGCAGGTCCTCCAAACTACATCCAGTGTCTGCTGATACAAGAAAGTTCTTACGGGTCACTCAAAACTGGCACGTCCATGTGCAGGGGTCCACAGAAGAATGTCTCTTATGAGTTCATTTTTGTTTCTCCAACGAAAGATTATCATTAATAAACAATAGATTTTGAACAAGATAAAGAAAAAATACAAAAGCAAGCTAGTCGGTATGAAAACTAATGTTAAGCATTTTCTGAAAAGATTTTTTTTCAAAAAGTCTATTATTAAAAAATGAAATGTCTGTCAGCCATTCATCTAGTCATAGTTTTATGCATATAAAATAAACATTTTCTTACCCGTTCACATGTTAAGCACTGAACAGAGCTCAAAAGTCTCCCATCGAATATGTCTGATATCACACTCTGATGTGTAACTGGTCGTTTGGCTTAGGAAAGAAAAACAAGACAGTAGTTGTTATGACATGCAAAAAAATTCAATAATACTATCTCGTCTCACAATAGTTGTTACAGTCAATATGTATTAAGGATACACAAATAGAAAAAAAAATACATCCTCAAAGAGGGAGATACACTAAACATGATGGTTATAATTGTAAGGTTAAAAGGGGTTTTGGTCAAATGACAAAGCTGTAATGAAGGCAAACTTTCAAGAAGTTAATCCCAAAATCAAAACTGGAGAAGGAAGCTCCAGCATCAAACCTCTACTGGCTTGTAGGTATCCTTTGATGGAAGGAAAAAATCTAAGAGAAGGTTCTCTGAAACAAAACCTGCAGTTTGCAGTCACCAGTTATCTTGCTTTGCTTGTCATAGGATGGTAACTATGTAGACCCAGAGCGTGACCTTAGTGTTGTACAAGCGTATATCACTATAATCCAATGACATACAGATGTTTTACTACTTTATCATCTTACACATCTTGTATATTTTTACAAGTTGAATTAGTTGTAAATCAGGATGTTTCAATAGTAATTTTGGTTGTAAAGACTACTATATAATTTTGGTTGTAAAGACTACTATCCTCTCATCTTAAGAGGTTGTGTTTCCCTTCAGGTTAATGCCTTTGGGAAAGGCACAAATCTTTCTCTTCTTCCCACAACTATGAGTAAATAGTAGGGCAGGCTAGGGTTTTTAGCCTTAGTTAAACAACCAGACTAGGAGAAGGAAAACTCTGAATTCAAACTAGCGGTACTTGGCTTAAAACTTGACCTTATGTTACACCCAGTTTATGGTGGAGGGGTTGGAGAAATACATATATCTTGAAGGATGGTGCTGATTTTAATATGGGTACATTCAAAGGCTCTGAATACTGTTGATACTCTCCTTATTTTGGCACCAGTATGTGAAGTGATCTGTAAATGGGATTATTTAATGGAATCCAGCTATATATTAACCTGCTGTACATTTCATCTTGTGTAAACAGAAACATATTCAGAGTATTGCAATTTTATTTCCAGTCAGTGTGTGTGTGTGTATATATATATATATATATATATGTGTGTGTGTATATATATATATATATATATATATATATGTGTGTGTGTATATATATATATATATATATATATATATATATATGTGTGTGTGTATATATATATATATATATATATATATATATGTGTGTGTGTATATATATATATATATATATATATATATGTGTGTGTGTATATATATATATATATATATGTGTGTGTGTATATATATATATATATATATATATATATATATATGTGTGTGTATATATATATATATATATATATATATATATATATATATATATATATATATATATATGTGTGTGTGTATATATATATATATATGTGTGTGTATATATATATATATATATATGTGTGTATATATATATATATATATATATATGTATATATATATATATATATATATATGTGTGTGTATATATATATATATATATATGTGTGTATATATATATATATATATATATATGTGTGTGTATATATATATATATATATATATATATATGTGTGTGTATATATATATATATATATATATATATATGTGTGTGTATATATATATATATATATATATATATATATATGTGTGTGTATATATATATATATATATATATATATATATGTGTGTGTATATATATATATATATATATATATATATATATATATATATATATATATATATATATATATATATATATATATACATACACATACATACGTAAACATATTCAGGGTATTGGAATTTTATTATATATATATATATATGACAACTTTTATGAGATAGAGAAAGTATTAATTCTTTTAAAAATCTTTAATTTTTTTTTATATTATCAGGCCTCTGAGGATTTAGAATATAAATTCACTTTCATGAGAAGCTAATTCATTTTCTTCCAATTCATGCTGTTTATTTAAAATATTGAAAAAAAAAATCAGTCAGCCTAATCTTTTCATATATATTCTTATTTAGTTTTGTTATTCTTTTTAATATTTCTTATGACATTAAAACTTAAATACTTGTGCCTGGGGGGGGACATATTTTTTGCAAGTAATGTATAATACAGAAATTTACTTATGTATATCTATATTCATGTACTACATTTAGAAGTTTCTTTTTTATTTAATAAATTTCATAAATCTACACTAATGCCTTACCTTTGTCATTGGCAGATAATTTGGAAGATTGTTGCTTACTTTCTGACTGTGTTTGCGATTTGCCACGTAATGTTGATGGCATGCTCTTCATTTTAACGGAATGTTCCTCATCACTGACAGCATCCTGAAACTCTGCAGCAGGATTGCTGCCGGTTGCCATAGCGGTAGCTAGTGCCGTCCCCTCATCCTGTCCTGTTGTGGAAGCATTTGTGCCACCTGCCATAAGGGCCTCAGTCTGTTTACAGCGCAAATTAGCAGAATCTTTCATCTCCTTTGTGCAATTTGTAAGATTTGCTGGTACAAAAGGCTCTTTGTTCACCACAGAAGAAGAGATACTGCTGCTTTTTAACGATTCGATTTGCTCAGCTGTGTTAGCTATGATAGCCTCTTTTTGATTATTCAGAAAATTGTTGAGGTCGGTGTTGCTTTCATTGTTCTCTTGGCCGTTATTGTTGTTATTGTTGTTCACAAAATGGGTCTCCTTGTTGTTGAGTTGTGTGTGTTCGTTGGTGTCACTGCCTTCATCCCCAGACAAGTTCACTTCTGGAGTGCCCCCACGCTCACTGCTGTGGGCAGAGTCACAGGTTTCATAGTCTGATTGGCTGCTAGATGAGTCTATAGATGACTGCCTATCATGGTCATTCATGTAGGGTTTTTCTGAAGAGGCCCCTGAAGATGGCAGTGCTTCGTGGCACAGAATAGATGATGCTGCAGTTGTGGGAACAAGAGAAGTATTATTACCAGAGTCCCAATCAACAAGTGGTTGCTTCAGTTCTTCATGAAGTTGGTCCATAAAACAACGTAGAAATTCTTGAGTATCCTACAAAAAAAAATTAAAATAATAAATTATTAGATAATCAGTAGTTTTTATTTTTAAAAGAAGAATGGCCGATAGAAAAGGTTTCAATATGACATTGACTCAACAGTCATTTAACATGAATGCCTCGAGCTGTACATATACTGTAAACTTCCTGTCTATATAAATACACGTAAAGATCAACATGGAAAATATCAACTGCAAACCATACTAAATTACCTAACTAGCCACAATTTGTTTTAAAGTAAACAAAAATTGAGGATGTTTTGGATTATTTGGTATAAGCCATAAACAACTTACTGTCCAAAATAACCATCATTGTTGTATTCAGGAAAAAATTAATCTTCTAATAACTATAAAAAATTTAAGGCATGTTAATGAATTAATGTGATATTTACTGCAAGGTAAGTGACATATTGTCAAAGTTGAAAATGCCAATATAGAACTTTACCCTTTCTGGATTTAATAAAGACTGGATTATATAATCTTTATTGGCTCAGGATTTGATACCAATCATTTGTGCATTAACTGAAACTAAACACTTTTCACAAGTGTATTCTCTGTATAACCATTCATCCAACAGGATGCCTATTTATTGCAATTAAATACTCAAAAGAAAAAGATTAACATTGATGTTGAGCCTCACGAAAAATGATTTGCATAATTTTTTTCTGTTTTTTTTTCCCCAAGTGAATTGGTGAAGAAAAATATAATGTATTGTGGTAGATAAAATTTTTCTAACATTGCGACTAGAAAAAATGAAATAGTACATGACTATAAACAAATAAGTAATGAGATTATGTTGAAATGAAAAAGAGAAAATAACTTACTTGTTGCGTATACCCTCTAAACATTGGATGAACTGCTTTGATCCCATTTGCAATCCCACTAGGCACGACATAACTTGGTCTTAAAAAATAAATAAAAAAAAAAACGATTAGAATTTTTAAACAATCATATATATATATATATATATATATATATATATATATATATATACACATACATACACACAAAGGTAATTTAATAAAGAGGACATTTTTATGAAAGAAAAATAGAATTTTTTTTTCATAAATGTAAACACTGCATTGTTTAGAATTGATTTATAGCAAAAATCATTTTAATCTCACAAACATATTTCATTTGAGGGCATTCAAAATGGTAGCAAATCAAACAGAACTCCAGATTTGAACAGAGATCTGTCATCATAATTTTGGTAGCTGAGAAAGGGAAAACCATGTGAAATTTACAAAAGAATGTGTGATGTGTATGGAGAAGCATATTTCATCAAGAAAATCTTTTCAAATCTGATAAACACAGGGGGTTCGCCAAGATGATCGCAAGTTGCAAAGAAAATCCATGGAGTGAAAACATAAAAGTCTCCAGTAAAGAAAAAGGTCTAGATGCAGCAGTAAGTAAAGAAGATCATGTTGAGAGTCTTGTAGAATATGAAAGAAGACATCACAATTGATTTCCTTGAAAAAGGTGTAACTGTAAGCAGTGTTTCATACTGCCAACTCCAAAGGAAAAATTTACTATATTCATTGAATGACTCTTGTATGTATGTATGTGTGTGTGTGTATATATATATATATAAAGATGAAGAAAAATGGTAAGACATATAGGAATATTTCTTTTATGCTATTTATTTTTTGATTGATCTCCACTAATTTCAAACTTAGGTTAACATCAGGAGAAAACATTTTGTAAAAAAAAAGATTATTTTAGAATGTTTTTAAAGCAGTTAATATGTTATAAAAAAGATGAAAAATGCACTGGTGATGTAGCATATTCATTTTTTGAATGAAAGTTATTTTCAAGTATCGAAGTTTCTTTGAGTGATCTTTATATAATATGTAGTAAGGCCACCTGGCTAACAAGCTTTTCATTTGAGAGGTATATGTTAAACCAAAGAGGAGTACGTTTCAAATTATCTGAATCTGTTTGGCCAGCTTATTTGTTTATTTAAGTGTTTATGTATCCTCCTAAATCTGCTCAGCATATTTCAAAGCAGAATCATCAAATTTCATGTTAAAACCATTTAGTGCCAGTGTTTGTATTTTATCTATTTATCTTTGTATGTTTCTATTATCATTGTCTTGTCATCTAAATTTTTTTCAATTCTTTCAATGATGCTGCACTTAGCATCTTTTAAAATTGTAATAATTTGGGTAGAAATGCTGTTCTACAAGTGTTAGTGTAATATAATAGCCGAGGGATTTCAGTTCATGCCTTTGAGTTTAGTTAGGCTGAGAACCTTTCGGCTCAGCACACGGGTTAGTTGGGTGCAACATTGAGGCAGGTGTTAACACGGGTGTGCATGGGCAGATGGAGGTGTCACTCAGATGTCACAATACTCCGAGACAAAACGGGTGATGGAGTGCGAGTGACGTCATGCACCGGAAGTGTGCAGAGGTTTGTGGAGATTTGAAGAAAGTTAGGGAATTGAGTACTAGATACCAAACGAGAAGGATCAACTTTTGGAGCTCGCAGACGCAAGGCGAACTTGCGCCCTATGGGGGGGGGCTCGAGTTGGGGGCCAAATGAATAAGACAGCATAGAAGATTGTATCTCTCCTCCTTACGTCGAAACCTTTAACTCAAAGTTAATAAAAAGGTTTCGTACCTTAACAAGAAGTCGTTACGTGTTTTCGAATTTTGAGAATCCTATGTTCTATCGTTATGAACATTATATGTCCATTTCGCACATAGCGTTAATTGTGAATATGGTACATTAGTTTGCTGTAATTCAGAGAGTTGATTCCATGTCTATAGTCATTTATATGCACAAGTGTGTGCGAATATATATATATATATATATATATATATAGCTAAGCAATCTCCTCAAAAAATTCTTTAAGAGAAAAATATCTGAAACTTCTTTGTCAGAGTTAGGCACCTTGTTAGACTAGCAGACCATTCATAGGGAGTTTGATTCTCACTGGATGTATCATAGCAACAAGGGTTTGTAAATTTAAAATTCTCTTCAGAATCAATAAAAAATGTCCACCACATAACTGAAATTTCAATGACATTTAAATAACTGATATAATGCCAAGGTGCTAGTCATATTAACCAACGAAAGAACATTTTATAACGCTAGTTTTTTACCAGGAGAATCATATCTGAACTGAATTTAACATGAATGATATTTAGGTAGATTGTGTTCTCTAGCTTTGGTGTGGCAACCAGTCTAGGAGAACAACAACTCTGAATTTAAACGCCTGTCAATACATCATGTGGTAGGATAAGGTCTATTACTCATGAATTAAAGAAAGAATTCTTCTAATAAAAAAGTATTACAGTGTATGATAGTGTAGAATGTAAATGGGGATATAAGACAACCCTAAAGTTTAAGTCAAAATGTAGATTTTGGCCCATATTGTATAATCATGATTGCCACCCAAAATCTAATTTTTACAGTTACAATTGTATTTTTGGTTCACTAAAAAATAGAGGTAAGATATTCTAAGCTACTAACTACACTTAAGGTACCAAGTAAAAATAACACAGTAATCAATGGAACACATGACTAAAAGTTATTTTATTTACAGCATGTTCACCCAGCTTTTATAAACAGTGACACATTATGAATTATTATCTTGAAAAATAACCATTTTATTGTTGTCAATCATACCACATATGTAAAAGGTAAGATTGCTTTTATTACTAGACACTTTTAGAATTTTATTCTGATAATGTGAATTAAATAGTTTCAGAAGAAAATATTAAAGTTGGTAGTTAACAAGGTAGGGATTAGCCTATGCTAACAATTTACCATACACCAAAGGATTTTAAGTCCTCAGTTTATCCCCAGAGTATAAGACAACACCTGCTTTGAGGGAGATTTTTTTTATGTTAAAAGGTTGATTTATACACCGACATATGATATACTAATTTAAAAAAACAACAAAGAAAAATCATGTTGTATACATGAAACCAAAATAATTATGTTATATACATTGCTCACCAAAACCATTGTTATATACATTATTCAAAATATGCTTACCAATTTATGTTATATACATTATATACTAATTATTTATACATTATACACAAAAATCATTATGTTATATACATTATATGAGGATCAACTGAAAAGTTAATAGGCTGAAGGTACTCTCATAGAATGTGACCAAATGAGGTTCTGGTGGTGTAATGGTTAGCAAGCTGGACTAGCAAACCTACACGAGTGAGTTCGAGTCTCACTGGGTGCCCCTTTCATATGGCCTTGTGCCACATCTAAGCAAAAAGCTTAGTAAATTACCACACTTCTTTCATCAGTGTTACAGTGCTTGGATGCCATTGGTCAAAAAGTCTTCAACAGCAGATATGATGTCAGCCGAGAAACCTTTCAGCCCATTCTCATACACCATAATCATTCTTATATACTTATTATTCAAAATATGCAAATTAATCTGTGATATATATTACATGTTAATTAATCTCTGTGACATACATTATATGCTAATTAATTTGTGTCATATGCTAATTTAAAAATTTTTTTAGTTTTACAACTTTGGTTGTTGTTAAAACATTTTACAAACAATTAGAAATTGAAGAGTTAAGCAAATACTAACCTTCTCTTGTGCCAAATCTCTGAAATAAGGCGCAGATAGTGCCGAGAAAGCATTGGATTTCTGTCAGGACGAACAAATCCAGAGCAATCAAGAAAAAATCGTGTCAAGGGAGGACTACAAGGATTAAAAAAAAATATATATATATATATATATATATATATATATATATATATATCAGTGATAAAAATTATTTGTGTGAAATGTTACAAATAATGAAATATGAGTTTTACTTCAGTAAAACGAATACTTTAATTAAATATTTTCAGATACCAACACCAATATGGATGTTTCTTTAACTTACCTAAAAAAAAAAAAAAAAAAATTTTTTTTTAAAAAGGGAGAGGGGTCTATCTTAGGAAGATGTCAACTAAATTTACAGATATTTATCCGATATTATATATGATTAGGAAATTAACAGAAGAACTTAAAAATACTGATTTTTTTTTATACATTTTGATATCAATTGCAGACATTGCATGACCTCTAAAACTGCAATAGAGAAATACTGATTATAGGCAATCAACAATATCACTTTATACTATGGGGAGTCAAAAGTTGTGCAATATTTTGGTACATGCAGGTTTTCAGTGCATCTATCATGTAATTGAAGCAGTCCAAGCCATGGAAAAGGTTGATAGTATCATGGTAATGGGAGTGCTGTTGTGCATTGTTTCCCTCTATGTGGGATCTAAAAGTCACAAAGATGAATGTGCAACATAGTTTAATTCAGGAATTTAATCTTCATGAGTTCTAACTGGGTTATAATAACACAGAAGCAACCCTAAACATTTGTGGTATGAAAGGCAAAAATGTAGTTGATCAAAGATGGTTTAAGAAATTTTACTCAGGTTGCAAGAACCTTGATGATCAGGCAAGCTCAGGTAAGCCAAAAACCATGGATTCCAAGGCCATGCTCCAACTCAGTAGCACTCAGAGAGTATCAGGTGAACTCAGCATCTCACAGTCCAGCATAGTTAGTCACCTTCATGACCTAGACAAAAGCATCTCAAGCTGCCAAATTGTGCCTCACATTACAAAAATATTGCAAAACTTCTTATTAACTCACCCTAGCAAATGGACAGAAGTTAATAACTGCATCAATAAAACCAAAATGAAAACAATTGTGTGTTCTTGCTTAGATATTAAGAGCATCAAGTTGGAAAATGACAGCGATAGGACTTGGGATTTAATTTTAGGAGACAACTTGTAAACGAAAGAATGATATTCACAGTTATCATACATTTTTAGGATAATAGAATAGAACAGGTTGCCATAAAGTTATACAGACTGATAGATGGCTACAGAAGAGTATATCATCTGATTTCAGTCTTTGCTCATTTGTGGTTAAAGACCTACTTTTACACTGTCTAACTCCAAGGAACCTTCCCCATTACATTAGAGAAGTAAGGTCAGAATCAAAGACAAATGCCCAAAGAGCCAGGCAAATTTGTTTCTGACTCCCATATATATGTGTAGAGTTTACACATTTAAAAAGGCTTTGTGCCACATCCTACACCGATAAGATGAGTAAATACAACTAGATATTATTAGAGATCAGTTCTGAAGTAAAGAAAATTATTACATCTTTGATTTCTGGGGTGTATTAACCAACATTAACAATTATGATTCAATCAACTATGGCATATAACTTAAGTTGCTTTAATTCAGGGTAGAGATGCTTTATCTAACAGTAAAATTCCACAAGTTTACATACACAAATATAAATGATTATGACCCTCAACATGAGCCAATGTCAATAGAATAAAAACAGGGGAAAAGCATACAACTCATTATTGCTAGTTCAAAATCTGTAAATAAAACAGTTTATCATAATGACAAACAAGGTGATATACAAATGTAGAATATTAGATGTATTTTACTAATTTATAGTTTAAATACTCAGAATGATGATGATATACAGGGATGAATTTGTATTTAAGAAAACATCTTTATGCATTAATGTGAGACGTCAGATCTCAATTCAGAGTTTTAGTCATTTTCAATTGCCAATTATAATGGCCAGGAAACCTCAACAAAGAATTCTGGTAGTTATTCTAAATAAATATCAAGCAGTTGGTTGATTGATTTTAATAGCATTTCAACCTGTCTGGGGTTATTTTATGCCTAGAGGTTAGTGAATCGCATTCATTCTATGTTCATAT
Organism: Sepioteuthis lessoniana; assembly: GCA_963585895.1. Lineage (NCBI taxonomy): Eukaryota > Metazoa > Mollusca > Cephalopoda > Myopsida > Loliginidae > Sepioteuthis > Sepioteuthis lessoniana. Next base: position 125,324 of record CAUZXS010001523.1, read on the forward strand.
TTGTGTAGTGATTTAAGAAGGGTTTTTTGGGGAACATGATTATCAACTATTCCTATCAAATCAAAAACAATTTGCAGTTGTATAGTTTCAAGTAATCCTATCTAATACTTATCATTTATACACAATTATATGCTTTCAAGAAATTATTTCTACTTAATAATAATCATCTGTTTAAACAGTTATATGATTGCATGTATTCTTATTCAATACAATAATTTTTAAACAGCTCTATTTGACCCATAGGTAGGACTAATAATTATATTGGGAATAGCATACACACTACACAGATCTGATGAAATTAAATAAAATATGAAAGCTTAAAATTGTTTAAATAATAATAATGATGATGATAAATACACAATGAGGAAGAAAAATATTAATATTATACACGTCTATAAAAAGACTTGATATGATAAGTGACCAGGATAAAGTTTATGAGAATAAAATAAGAAAAAAATTTACCAATTGGATAATGCTTGTAAAGCAGCATTCATGTAACAGGTGTTGCCCAGATTCTGTAAACCTGTCAGACCTTTTTATAAATAAAATAGAAAATATTAAGGAAATTTAATCAAAGTTTATATTAAAACTAACAATAACACTAAGTATAATAAGAATCAAGATTAGTTTTCTTAGATATCAATATTTATTTAAAATAAAAATTCTAATAAAAATTATAAATATTGGTTAATATATTAAAATCAATTCAATTTGAACATAAACCACCAATGAAAATAGCTTTAGAAATATCTAACAACTCACACATTTTAAATCCAATGAATTTCTTAAGTCTCTTTGGCATTTGTCATTTAAATTCTATTTCAGTACTTTTCTTATACTGGTATATTTACTTGAATACAATGCGATCTCAAATATAATGTGACCCCTAGCTAACAAACAGTAATATATTTTATATTCTTATATCATGAGACTTTTGAGTCATAGCTATTTATATTTAAGAAATATGTTTGAAAATTTAAAAACAGGTTATGAAAATCCAAGTTACTTAATTTATTTGTAGGTTTGTCTGTCAGTCATGGAAAAAAAGGAGAATAATATATATATATATATATATAGATGATGAACTGAAAGCTGTTTAAAAAAGGAAAAAAAAAAAGCAGATAGAAGGAAGATGAACAACACATCTGCCTTCTAATGTTTTCCACCCAAATACTCCATTCTCAGTACCCTTATTTCTTACTTTAGAGTTTACTCCTGTTGCTCTGTTTATTTCTGTTCTTGTTAGGAAGAGCAATAAATGGTCTCAGCTCGAATTGGTGCATAGACATTTTGACTAAAACTTTGTTTTAAACATGTTCAACTTTTCAAATAGTTTGGTTCAATTTTAGTTTATTTTAGAGTTAAAATTATTTCAAGTTAATTTAAAGTTAAAATTTGGTTTGAATTTACCTAATATTCTATAAAATAAAGATTAAAATTCTATGTTTGTTAACATAATAATACAACTAAAGTCATGTTTTAACACGAATATAATGCTACTGTCCAATTTTGACCATGATCTTTTTTATATTAAATTATTGGACCATACACGAATCAATGCAGTACTTATCTTCTCAGTCATCAATTGTGTTATCCAGGTCAATTTTATATCTCATAAGATTTAGGGATTTGTTCCAGTGCAATTCATAAATAACTATCATTGACAGTTTGGATTGTCAGCATAGCTATCTTTTCTGCCACATTTTCATTAGATACAATGTCTTTCCAATTCAAATTGAATAAGCTTATGATTTATAAAAAAAACTTTACATGAAGATGACTTTCATAAAGTTTATTTTACAGTAGAAGATTACATTGAAAATATTAAAAAAATCCCTTTCTCATATTCAATTATAAATGCACTTTTTTCCCCTGATCAAATATAAAGAGTTCTAGAATTTAAAAAAAAATGTTCATTTTTCTTTTTGCTACAATCAAATAGGTGAGGCTTTGGTTAAAATTAAGTGTGTACACTTTAAACAAAGCCAAGAAAAACTAAGTAAGATTAGATGAATTAGAAATTAAAAAAAAAAAAAAGATTTGAGACTGTTCAGACTATAGCATTGCTGAGGTTTTCCAGGATACTGAGAATAGTGCCAAAGATTTTACAATATTTGCTGTTATGCAATTTATAGTGTTAACTACATCTGGTGGGAAAATGAAAGATGAAAATTGCAAACTTTCCAATATTACTAACTGTGAACCCAATATTTTAAGCTGAAGGATACTTTACTATACACCGTAAGCTCAATATTTTTAATTCGTGGAGGTCATATCAGATATACTACTAATAAAAGGCTTACTATAACAACCATTTCAGAGCCTTTCTTTCAAAGGAATGATGAGATAGATTTAAACAAGCAAAGTTTGAATCTAGAAATCAATTTTTCTGTGAATTTTGCAAACTCAGGTTCTTAGTAAGGGTCAAGTCAGTTAGGCTTCAAAGGGTTAACCTAACAAAATTTATAAACAATAAAGATTAAAAATTAAAGAAAAAATATATTATTTAATTTCATTTGGAAAACACGTAAAACAAATTAAATATTACAACTGAATGACACAAAAGATAAACCCAAAAAACTCAAGTAATAGTCAAGTTATTGATTATCAAATTATTTTCAAAATAAATATAAATTTCTTAGTAACCTCGAGGTTTGATGGTGTCATCATCCATATCTGATTCTGAATCTTCAGCCTCAAAAGCACTTCGTTGGGGTGAGCTATCAGTTGAACCATCAGGTCGATGCATCACTTGGTAATTTCTTTCATTTAATCTGTCAGATCCAAAAGTAGCAAGATTCAAAAAAATAAAAAATAAAAGAGTAAAATCTAAGAAAACAAAAACTGAGGTGATTATAGAATTCGTAAAGTCAAAAATAAAAGTTATTCAATCCTAGATGTCTTGCACTGCAGATAACAAGTTACTCCTCATCAAAATCAACAAGTGATGGTTTTGAAGTAACAAAATCAAAATTTAAACTATCAATCCATTAGTTTTCTGTGAAATTAAACATACCAGGACTTCTTTGATTTTTAATGAAACATTGTACAATTAAATATTATCCATTTCTAAATTTTACAGTACTGAAACTAGCCAAAAATGGAATTATATATATATATATATATATATATATATATATATATATATATGTATATATACACACACACACTTATTTTTGTATTGCGACATATTTTTTTTGTTAGAGTTTCAGTACTGTAGACTTTGGTAACAAATAATATTGAATAATATTTTGATTGTATGTTTGGCCCATTGGCATAATGGTTAAAGTGTTAGTGCGGGAGACCAGGGTTCAATTTCAGGTCAAGTCATAGCAAAGACTCAAAAAAATAGTGCTTGATTCCTCCTTGCTTAACACTCTGCATTATAAGGTATGGATCAAGGGTAAAGTGGAGCAATCCAGGGAATAGAGTAGCGCCCTCAACTATGATCGCCAACTTTACTTATTTACTAGATATAATAAAATCCTGATATCTTTGGTTTAAAATTCTTTCTTATTAAATTGGTTGAGCAGACTTATTTATGGGGCAATACTATATCTTCCAATCTAATGATTTCTTTTTTTTTGGTCAGCATATTTTGTAAAGTGTTTTTGTTAGATAAAGACTTATTTTTTTTATATCAATGAAGTATTGTAAAATATCAAAACTAACCATTTAAAATCATATACAATAATGTAGTGAAAAGAAAAAGAAAATTACAGAGTCATGAAACATACAATTCAACACAAGCATCCTGAAGTTTAAAATAATTAGCATATTGTTTCTCAAATTTCTGTAATATATCAAAAAATTAAATAAACTAAACTTAAAGAGAAAAAAAAATCTTGTATTAGTTGGCCCAAGAGCTTTTCAGTACTATCCAATTCACTGACTCACTGGGTCCCACAACCTGGTTTGGTCATGTAATCACTACTCATGTAACATATCTTGGGTAGAAATAGCCAGGTGGAGCCCTTCTTTCTCCAGATCTCCAACTGGTTTGAATTCAGAGTTTTCCTTCTATGAGATCAGTTGCCATGCCAAGGTTAAAGAGCTCAGTCTTTCCTGCTATTTACCCATAGCTGGGGAGAAAATAGATTCATACCATTCCAGTCTCATTCAGGATTTGAACTCTGGTTGCAGAGTCCCTTTCCTACAATGCTAACAGTAACACCAAAAGTATCTCAGTATAAATAGAAATGGTAAAAAAACAAATAATTACATTCAGGAACGAGCAATTTCCAATGATATCTACTGGCTAAAAATAAATTTAGTCTCATCTGGAAAATAATGTTGTTCTTGTCCACAACATTTGTTCCAGTTTAAGAAGTTAGTCATCACATACAAAAGTTTTCCAAAAATAAAATTTCAGCAAGTATAATGAACCAACTAAATCTGGACATGTAGTAAGAAAGTGTTCATGACAAAAAAATTAAAATATCAGAATAGACTTTGCTATTAACTAAGTTTGGTAGTATTGTAAGTTACTGCCGGGGAACTCTGGTTCTAATACTCAAAACACCAACTGACTTCAATCTAATGAAATTTTTCTTGATAGTAAAGTTGTCATTTTTACAGCTGTGTTTGTGTATGAAATTATATACTATGACTCATGCAATTAAAAAAAAATTCTCATAACTTATTTTGATTTTGGCTACTTTTACAATACCCCTGGATACAAACAAATAAAAAGCACTCTAAAAAAAAATAAACAAAAATGATTACAGCAGTGGTGGATTGTTGTGTTCGACCAAAACTTCATTCTCACAAGAATAACACCAGATCCGCATGGTAGTCAGATTGATTGTCAAGCAATGTTTGAACTCCTAAAAAAGAAAAAAAAAAATTAAAAACTTCAGTATATATATGAAAAAAAAAAAAAAAAAAAAAAAAAAAAATTAAATTTAAAAAAATGGAATTAAAATAAAACCACTGAATTCAAATGTCTTTGAAACCATATTTAGAATGACTGAAAGGATGTGTAGCCTAACACAATATCTGGGTTTTCATCTGAAAATTTCACTGTATAAAGTCCAGTCTATGTGATGATCAATGTTCTTTAGGGGAGAATGTTAGAGAAAGAGATTATGTTAAAATAAATATTTGTAATAAAAATAAATGCATTCTTTTTTAGGTTCTGATAAAAAAGAAAGTACACATCAGTTGAAAGAGAACCATTAAAAAACTGTATTAGGTTGTTTAGAAAACAATAACCAATTTTACATTCAAATCTATAATAAAATTATTCTTCAAACAATTCCATCTTTAATGCTATGTTAACCAATCTAGGGTTATTTCATGCCAAAATGTTAGGGAATCACATTCATTTTTACATTTTTTTGTGTAGTTGGTTTTAATTTAATTTCTAATTTAATAATCTTTAAACACTATTTGATCCATGGATGAGACCCTAAGTAGTACAACCACTCTGGGTCAGAGTGGACCTGGGAGTAATGGCAATGAAAGGATACAATACATTCTCCAGATCGACAGAACTGGAGTTTCACTATGAGATACAGTTCAGTGTCATATATCAGCAACCCCTTTATTTTAGGAAGGGAGGATCCTACCTCTCAGCAGATAAAGAAGTGTTTTCATAGCATGTCTATTTTGAATCCAAATGAGAGATTTGCTCATCAAGATGCTTTGTGAAAGAATTATCTTTATTAGATAAAAATTTCACTTTATAGAGGGCCTCTGGCAGCATTGAAAACAATTTCTAATATACCAATCAAAAATTTATGATTTCACTGACTTTTTAAAAAAAAAAAAAAAAAAAAAGACAAAGAATATCAGAGTAAAAAAATCTTACCAAATAATTATTTACCAATATCTAATATCATAACCAATACTGGGGAAAATCCAGAGATCAATGCCTCAACATTTAATATTAAATTTCTTAACAGACGAGTTCCAACTCTTTGAACTCATTAGCCTAATATTTGGGGCTGAGACATATATTGCAATATACCATATTCCTGGGCATCTTACATGGAGTAATGATTAGCAAGTTAGACTTGCAAATTATTTCTAGAGAGTTCAAGACTCATTAAGTGTCCCATACATTTGGCCTTGTGCCATAACTAAGCAAAGTTTAGCAAATAATCATATCATATTCCTCATATCAGGCTTATCACATCAAGTATTAATGATAAAAAGCTTTCTCAACGTTTATTTTAATGGAACAATAAAATTACTTTCAACAAAGATGTCTGTACCCAAGAACTAAGTTTTTGCTTGATTTTTTCTGAGAGATTTTCATAAGCTCATGTGTGAGCTAAAAAGTTATAATTTTAAAGGGTTACACATTTTACCACCTCTGAAGGCTATAGTTTGTTATGATGTCCATGATAGTATATGAAAGAAATGTTCAAGTGACTGGGTACATAGAAATTTGGAAATATTGAAAGTAGTTATTGAATATTCATACTTAGAAAAATCATTTTATACAAGAATTTTTTCTAGATTTTCAAATTTTTAAAACAGTGGATGAAATATTTGAAGTCAAAGAAAACTGATTGAGATAGAAATTCATCTTTGCTTTAAATTTTAATAATGAAATAATGATAGAAAGATCTATAAAGCTAAGAACATATGTTTTTACCTATAAAAAAAATTATCCACATTCATAAATATGTAGATACATCTTAAAGAACTTTTAAATAAAAAATAAAATACATAAATGAATAAACAAAAAAAACATACAAATTTTAGCAAGGAGAAAACAGAAAAATATTTTCCACAAAGCATTAAATCTTCTCAAGACATTATTCAAACTTTACAGTGAGGTGGAGGGGAAAAATTCACAACATTAATATTAAAATCAGACAAAAAGTTTTTTAAAAAATTGGTATATAACTAAGTAGGAGGGAAATTGTACTTAGAAGTATTCAAGTAAGAATTTTGTTTTTATTTTATGACTTATGACTACTGAATATATATTTTTTTAAATATATTCTAGACAAATAACCATGGAAAAATTCACAGACTTACCTGAACTTCTATGAGACCATGTTTTGTTTTTATTTAGTAAAAAACAAACCAAATAATGTATCATTAATGCATATTTAAATTTCTATTCTTTTAATCTTTTGAATCCCAGTTTTATACAACACAAGTATGACTCTTGCAACTTCATGCTATTAGAAATGTTTTTATGGTGACTTCTTATGACATAAAAATTTACCCTTTTTCTCTCAAATTTGAGAGAAAAAGGGTAAATTTTTATGTCATAAGAAGTCACCATAAAAACATTTCTAATAGCATGAAGTTGCAAGAGTCATACTTGTGTTGCAAAATGGTTAAAATTTAACACTAAATGTGCCTCTAAATCAAAATCTTTACAGCACTTAATATACAAAAATGCAGAGTAATATTACAATATATTTAAGTAAAAAAATGTAAGGCAAGGTAAAAACTCACAACTCCCAGTTTTGTGGCTATGATCATTACATACATTATATATATATATATATATATATATATATATATATAAAAACACACACACACTACAATAGGTTGAAAAGTGCATATTTTGAGGACATATATGCTGTTGATAACTTTTGGATCAATGAGATCCAAGAACTGAAACACCAAAGTAGTGTGTAAATCACAATAAGGGACTATGTTGAAAAATAAAACTCATTTGGTCACATGCTATGAATATCTTGGTCAACCTAGGAACATTTCAGCTGACCCTCATATGTACATATATGAGAGAGGGCTGGTTAGTTGTGTTTTACAGGATATCAACCTTTGTAGGTTATTCAAATTAAATTTTAATGCCAAACCCTGTTAAAATATATATTAAATACATATGATTTGTAAACAAATAGTTTGTAGGTAATAATTTTCACTAGGCCAGGGCTCATTTTTTTTGCACACAGTTAAAAGTAGCTGTCGAGGACAACCAGAAGGCTCCTTTTTCAATAGCTACTACACCGAGGTGTAGGGGAGGACACTACTCCTTTCCCTGGATTGCTCCACTTTACCCTTGATATGTACCTTATATTACTGAGTCTTAAGCAAGAAGGTATCAAGTACCATTTTTAAAGTCTTTGGTATGACGTAACCTGGGATTGAACCCAGGTCTTCCAGGCCATTGGCGAACAATCTACCCACTAGGCCAATGAGCCAGTTGCGTGCAATCAAATATTGCTATCTAATACTAATAGTTCTATTTGCCACAGTTACATGGTTTCCAGTATAGTAAATGATTAAGCAGTTCTATAAGACCCATATTTGAGACCCTTACAGGTACTAGCACTCCAGGTCAGAATGAGTCTGAGAGTAATGGCAGTGAAGAGTACTCCACATTCCTCAAAGCTCCAGGACTAGAGTTTCACCATCAGATGGTTTAGTGTCATATCCAAGACACCCATTGGGGAGGTCTTACCTCTCAGCAAAGATGCAGTCAGTGTATTCTACAGACCCAACTGAATGGGCTGGAGGGAGAAAGACAGACATTACATTTAATATATTAGGATAATTTTTCAAATTAATTTTTAAGTTTATTGTAAGCTTTATTTAATTGAAGCTTATATAGTGATTACATAAAACATTTTGATAAGACAAAAAATTATATAGAGAATTAGATTATTTTTCATATGTTTAATCTTTTTTTTTCTTTTTTGTGTTAGGTTTGATATAATCTGAAAAAGATATCTAAAGCAAATGACCAACTACCAAAATTGAACTACTAACCCAGGCATCAGGAATACAATTTTATAAAAAAACCATTGAGATATATATATATATATATATATATATATATATATATATATATAGATAGATAGATAGATAGATAGAGGTAGAGAGAGATTTTCATTCTTTTTCAAGTATCTTATTTTTTGAGGATTGATACTGACATAAAAACTTATCAAGCAAATTTATCTACAATTATTGAATGACAGGAATCAATGGTGGATTTAAGACATTATTATTATGATTAAAAAAAACAACAGTTTTTATATTTTCAACCACCAAAATGTGAACTGTATGATTACATTTTCGAAGGAATTCATAATTTATTTGTTTGCATGTGTGTAACCATCTCTGACTTCATATCCATTTTTTTTAACTCAATAACCTGAAGAGTACCATTATTAAGTGCAAGAGGCTCTTAGAAATAATGAAATTTTAAGTAATAAAGCTCAAGGATGTTCACTTTACAAATTCAAAAAGTTAATGCCCAATTTAAGTTATGTCACTTGGGTTAGACTATTAGATATATTTAAACTAGAAAAATAATTTTGTAGGTAAATTATATCTGCCGACAAAGTGTTTCAGATGAATTATAGTCATTTAATAAGCTTCACTTAGTTTGGCACAAGGGCAGATTTATAGAGCATTTAGAGTAAATCAAATCAATAGTCGACTAGTCTATCTCACTAACTATTTCACCATTCTAGGTAACTATCATAGATGAATTATTGTAGACAAATTCATAGAGAAACCATAAGAACCAAATTATAAATAAGAAAACCTGCTCAGAATCAAAGCCATTTTCTGTTCTTAAAGATCAAAGGCCATGTTAGTGATAAGATTCCATGCAGCAAGGGATTGGGTTGTTTTGGTTGATGATTTTGAATCTTTTTACTGGTGTCTTGTTTGTTTCATTATTTCATTCCCTCTATTCCAGATGCTAGTTGGGTAAAGTTCATTAATCAAATTTCAAAACAGTGTTACCTGCTTTTTACTTGAGAGATTCAATGGGTGAGTGGTATAAAAATGACACTAAATGCAAGTAAGGAGATAAAGACAATCCTATGTTTACCAATTTAGGAATTCACACCTGAAATTTCACAAGCACTAGAAACATAGATAAGAGCTCAGAAGTAGAAATATAATAGACAAGGTATAAATAGGTTAAATAATTTAAGATAAGAATGGTGTACATGTAATTAAAGATACAAAATATTTTTTAGACCTATCACAGCAGGGGATTAAAGTATATTGACTATATCTTCTGCAGAAGAACAAAACTCCTCACAAAAAAAAAAAAAAAAAAAAAAAAAAAAAAAATGGGTGCCCCAAGTATGACACTAAATGGAATCTGGTGGTGAGGCTTCAATTCTGGTGCTGTGGGGTGTGTGGAGTCAGCCTTTCATGGCAATTACTCTCAAGTCTACTCAGAGTAGTAGTACCTATTAGGGTCAAATAGATCTGCTTGAAAATTATGAGTATTAGGAGTACTTGAAATAATATACCTGTATGCATATTAATTTTATTAGGAATACTTGATACTATATAACAGTGTACAAACAAATTATTATTATAAAATAGGAATAGTTACCTGAAATTGTATATAAATCATTATTATTAGACAGGAATACTTGAAACCATCTGTGTGCAAATTATGACTACTTTGACATTGTTGCTAGAGTCTAACAAGGAGATATATTAGCACCATTTCTATTCATCATATGGCTGTACTACAAATGTCAATAGATATTATTAAAAAAAAATGGTCTCACACTAAAAAAGCAAGACGTAAATGATATCCTGAGGAAACTATTACTTATGCAGATAACACAGATGACCTAGCACTTCTTGCAAATACACTAGCCCAAGCCAAAATTCTACTGCATAGCCTGCACCAAGAAACATTGGTCTCTACATAAACTCAGATAAATCGGACTTCATTGTTTTAATCAAGATGGTGCCATCTTCTCATTAAATACCAAGCCTCTGAAATCAGTAGACCAGTTCATATACTCCAGTAGCAATATCTTGTCTACTGAAAGCAAAGTCAATATATGAATAGACAAAATATGAACTGCTATTGATAGATATATCAAAATCTGATCTCTCTGATAAAATAAAACAGGAATTATTCCAAGCAATAGCTATGTCACCACTACTGTATGGCTGCACCACCAAGACTAAACAATGGCTGATAGGGATTGATGTTGAGAGAAAATCAAGACAATCCATGATGTTAGCATGTCTTATATATATATATATATATATATATATATATACATACACACACAAATTATATTCTTGTGAGATTCCAATTTATAACCAAACCTCTGCATAGTCTTACAACCCAAAAAGTCAGATTGCACACAACTTTCATTCATCAAACTATAAAATTAAAAATGTCTAAATTAATAGATATACTTTACGCCATACCAACATAAGTCAATCTAATGATCTTTACTTATACATCTACATTTGTTTGATGTGTCCGAATATTGAATCATTATTTGTATCAAAATTCAGCATTAAATAACCTATATACTATCAAACAAACCAAATATTTTTAAATCATTTAACATTTGTCTAAATTTCTAAGAAGAGTATTACCTTGACAATGATAAAAGACACCTAAAAAAGGTCAGAGGTGAACAGCAGCTAAAATGCTGCAACTAAGATGAGACCAATAGTCTGAAACATGTAATTATTTAACATTTATTAGATATAGGTTTGGTTTCTTTGTTCAGTAGCATATCAACCACTGTGGGTTATTCAATGCAAAAACCATCTTTGTAAAAAAAACAATAGTGGTACAATTTAACCCATAACTGGAAGGATAAAGGAGATCATACCTTTCCCAGGGGTATTAGTCCAAAAATGAACTTAATAAGTTCAAACTCACTATGATATCACATTAGCCACTATACCACAGGCATTCCTCAATTTATCAAATAAGAAATTGCTATTGTTGAAAAAATAATAAAATTATCCCAAATCAAAATGGTCAAGCTTAGAATATACAATAAGTTTATTATAAAATGACTATTCCTTTATTTGAGAAAAGATTATTAACATTCCAGAAATTGTAGAGAAAACTGAATCTTTTCTTTTATTTGATGTTGTTAATATTTCTAGCCAACATATTCTTCAGCATTCATCAGGTGAATAATTCATGAGAAAAAAATGTTATTTTCATGGATTATACACTAGATGAAAGTTGAAGTAGGGGTTAGATAAAATTTTTTAAGAACATCAAGAATTCAAAGAAGTGGTTCAATTATCCCAACAATTTCTAATAGACTGACCCCTTTTTGTGATCATCTGTTACTGACCTTTCATCTTTCTTACTCAAGAGAAACAGATTTTTGAAACACCTTTACAGAAATGAAAAAAAAATTTTTTTTTCGCCCATCAAAAAGATTTTTTGATGTAACACAGATACTAACATGAACAATTTAACTTTTTTTATTTTTTCAGTTAACAGCTCTACAATCAACCTTGTCTTTTTGCCAAAGTTGAGATAAAAAAAATGTTTGACTGTATAGTGAATTAAAAAGTTACCTCCATCAGAAATGAAGGCATGAGATGAAGCTGAAAGAAGTATAATCAACCTGACACTAGTAAAAGTTTCAAAACCATAAAACAAAATGAGTCTGTTTTACTACTCATTATAACAAAAATGAGAATTCAGAGCAGGTCTTTGTAATCATAATTCAACTTTAGATCCATGTGATTCCACAAAAATGTAGTAATTTAAAATTTATATTTTAATACATCCTTTATAAGGTTATAGTCATACAAGTGTATAGTGTATTACTTATTTTAGTAGTTGAATATTTTTATAGTCTGTCTTTTGCCTTAGATATTTTTTTTATTTTATCTCAGATTAAAAAAAAACAATGTTTTCAAAATATCTGAAAAATTTGTAAGGTGTTATAATTTTATCTTTTCCTTAATAGTTGAACTTAACTTATGAATCCTCACATAAATAGTTATCATTAACAAGAGATTAAGGTTTATAATCATATGGTGGCCGTTGCTTATAATACAAATGTAAACAAAAAATTTTTTAAAGTACCTAGTTTTTGGCCATAAAAAAAAGATAAATGATGTCTGGTGGGGAAATTTTCAAGTAGATGTCTACTTTATATAGTTAAGCAAAAATATAAAGATTCAGTTGAGATGGATACAAAGAAAAGTTCAAATATAGCATTATACTTGTATTTTAAAATGAATTCTCTGCACAAAGCTTTGAATTAAATGTTTTGGAACATTGAAAAATTGTGTTCTAGATTCTCATTATGATGAAATAAAATTTGGTGGTCATAGCGCTGATGAGTTATGAGGTGATAAAATAATTTAGAAAAGTTTTTGGTTGATTGATTGGTTTTAATGACATATCAACTATAAAAATTTATTTCTAAGAAAAAAACCAAGCCGACCATGACCACATGTGTGCAGCACTTGATTTGGCCAGAGCGGAAAAGGGAGAAGGAATCCCAGACAATACAGCACCAAAAAGCTTCCTCCTCTTTTTATTGAGAACTACTATTGGGACACTCAGTACAAATTCAAATATCAAACTGAAGGCATGAAACCTTAAGCCAGCAGAAAGGTTTCGTCACTCACTTCTTGAATAGCTGACAAACTGAAGGCAAGAAGCTTCCCAAGAAATAAAAGTAAAATTAAATGAAAGTCGAAGATTGAAATTCTACCAAGTCAAACAACTGAATGAAAATTCAACCGAGAATTCTGCTAAAAAGAACTTTAAAGAAGACTCGAAATTAAATGAACACTGAAACATTTCAACAAAACTAAAAAGAAAGAAAAATACTCAAATTCAAAGAACTTTGTTTCCCAGACACTCTCTCAGATAAGTTCCAGCAAATTGCACTAAAATTTGCAACACTTTATCTTTTCTATCCCTTTCTTTCTAGTTTATATAAAATTCCTTTTTAAAAACTTTATTGTCTGAGTTATTTTTTCGGATCAGTTTTTGAACTAGAAAGCTGCAGAACGTACCGTTTAATATTGTACACTAAAGCCCCCTAAAAACATTACCCAGTTAAATACTAAACTTGGCTTTAGTATCACTCTCTTCATATCAAATTTTATTACTGAAATTCTTTTACAACTTATATATGATTATTTCATGCTTAGAGGTTAGTGAATTGCATTGTTTCTTAAGAGTTTTTTTGCACAGTTATTTAATATTAAGTATTCTAATCTAATAAAAGTAATTTGCACAGTTGTATGATTTCAAGTAAATATTTCCATTTCATAAAAGTCTTTGTTTGCATATGGTTTCAACTAACTCATAATAATCATTCTTAGTAAAAAGTTATAAATAAAAGTAACTACTATTAATACAAATAATTTACAGCTATATGGTATCAAGTATTCCTATCTAATACAAATAATTTGCAAATAGAATTATTTGACCCATAGATGGAACCCTAACAGGTACAACAACTCCAAGTTAGAATGGACTTGTCAGTAATGGCAATGAAAGAGTACTTAAAGCTCCCCAGAACTGGAGCTTCACCATCAAATGCAGTTTAGTATTGTATCCTGGATGCCCCACTTTTTTTAGGAAGGAGAGTTCTATTCTCTAGCAAAAAATACAGCATTCTCTAAGCCCTCCTAATAAATGGTCAAACAATTCTATTATTTTATATATTTTCATAGCATCTTCATTTGGAATCCAAATGAGGGATTTGCTTATCAAGAAGTTTAGTAAAAGAATTATCTATATAATCTTTATTAGATACTAAGTTCACATAGGGAAGGACCTCTTAAGACACTGAAAACAAATTCTAGGTTTGGTTTCTTGATTTAATGGCATATCAATCTTCATACGTTATTTAATGCCAAAGCCATCCTTGTAGAAAAACAGTAGTGGTACTATTCAACCCATAGCTGAGAGGGGATAAGGGGGTTCATACCTTTTCCAACGGTATTACACCAAAAGTGAATGCAATAGTACAACTTGAGTTTGAACTCACTACAATGTCACAGTCCAGCATGTAAGCCACTACAGAATGCGAGTTCTCTCCAAAACAATTTCTAATATACCAACCTAAATTTTTTGATTTCATTGAGAAGGTAATTGTTTTTTGTAATCATAGTATAAGGTTTGATAAAAATGTAAATTTTATATAAAGCCAAAAATAAACCAAATTTGATAAATTATCATAAAATAAAACATTTAAAAAAGGAAAATTTGAAATGATCCAAAGTACAAATTCTCTTTTGTTTATTCACTTATGCTTATTTTTATCTACATATTTACCAGCTTGTAAAAGTAGAATATGAGTATACAGTCATAAGAAAGAATCATTTGCTTTTAATTAAACACTCAGACAATGGACATAGACTTTTTTTTTTTATAATCTTAAGACATATTCTAAATGAAAATTGTTTTCGCCAAATAATGGTGGACTTACATTTTAGAGGTTTTTAAAGATTGAACTGTTAGAGAAAAGTTTGCATCTTTAATAAACTTTTTATTTTAACCATTATTTTATTTTGAATTATATTAATATTATTTTCTAAATGCCCTTTCTCTCATACAGCAGACCTAAACTTTTGATGCAATGTGGAGTAAAATAACTTCTGAAGATCCCACTCTCCCACTCCCCCAAAATTAGGGATCCAGCAACTTAAGCTTCATTAGTTTCATAATAGACCCACCCCTGCCTACCAACAAAAAGAAATAAAGGTTCAAGAAACAGACATCTCATTTTGTATTAAAAAGATGGGTCAATTAAAACATGAAAAACAAAAAAGATGAAATGATGATTATTACCATTTTATGTAGAATGAAAAAAAAAAGTAACAATGGAAAGAAGTTTTCTTCTATTTGAAAAACTTACTTGTGACAAAACAGCTTGTATGTTGACAGTAACCTGATGACGAAAAGTGTGTGTCTGAGGATGGAAAAAAAAAGCCATGCAGGCTGTTTCCACTTGTAGACTAAAAGTGTGACTATGCATTGGTATTGTATCAACAATCACCAGCAATAGAGATACCACAAGCAACCTACCGGCCTGTCAGCCAGCCCAGAGACCAAAGATGACCATCATTATATATAGGTCAGGAAATGTAAGGTGGTTTGCAGGGAGGGGCAACAAGGAGTAGTGGAAAAAATTGGGGAGTTGGGTGGGAGTGGAATGTCAGGAGAGTTATATGAGTAAAGACATTAGTAGTAGGCAGGGGAAAGTGGTGGTGAGATGGAGTTTAAATGACTGGGTGGGGGAAGGGAAAGAATGGTAAAGGAACTGCAAGGTGAAAAGGACAAATGAAAGGGTGAACCATTCTTATCAAAAAGATGGAGCATGCTTAACTAAAACTATGCAATTATATTTTTATCTATACAAACATTAAAAAAAAGTTGAGGGAGGAAACAATTCTACCTCATTAGAAATATAAACTGATAGAGAAAAGTTTTTATTTTAAAGGAAATTTAAGTTCTATCAGTGAAGCAAATATTTATTCTAGTTTAAACAATCTTAGGAGGTGCACATAATATAATGGTTATTGTTGCAGAAAATTGACCCAGCATCTCAAGTTCAAATCCTGAATGAGGTTGTTTGTGTTTCAGTTTGTGCTAATGCGCTTGAGAAAGGCAAGAATCCATCTCTTCTCTTTAACAGCTATAAGTAAATAGTAGAGTAAACTGTTCTTTAGCCTTGGTATGGCAACCAGTCTAAGAGAAGGAAAACTCTAAAATCAAACCAGCTGTTATAAGTTAGAGCATTTCTTGCACTTGGTAACATATGTATTTACCCAAGCCCTCTACCACGGAGGCAAGGTCAATTCTTTAAGCAGAGTTAAGCTGATTTGATTTCTGAGTTTTCTTTCTCCTAGACTGATTGCCACACCACAGCTAAAGAACACAGTTTGCCCCTAATATTTACTCATAGCTGACTGTGGAAAATTTACTGTGGTTTTTTTCCACTTTTACATTACACTTTGTGCTAATGCCCTTAGATAGGGTATTAATTCATCTGTTCTCCAGTCAGCTATATTGTATGATGAAAAAAAAAATTGGATAAACAGTGCTAAAAACTGTGAGGTTAACTTCTCTTTGGAAGGAACATCTTCAGATCACAAAATCATTTCAGTAAAGTCTACATAAAAATAAAAAGCAAACAAATAAGACTTTACAAAATAATTAGTTCTCATTTGCCAATAATATATGCAATCACTATTCAGTTACTCTTAGAAACAGGTCTGATACCCTCCAAAAAGATGAATATGAAAACTTTGTTACTGCCTACAAAAAAGCAGTAGTTTAATGCACACCAAACAAAAAAAAGTCTAACTTAGAGTTCCCTATGAGTCAGAAACAGTTTCAGAAAAATAGGATAACTTGAAAAGAATATTTTTACTCAAAAGAAACCCAATAAAGCTCAGAAAGAACTAATACATACCAAAAAGAATAATGAGTATACATTCAAATCAATAAAATCAGAAATTCCATAGAAGATAAACAATCTCATTAGTATGGTAAACAGTACATGAATTTAGTGGAAATAAAAGTACAAGATCAAAACAAAAAGCTACCACTCAAGTGTAATATAATTGTGGAGGGATTTTTTTTTTTATATTATCATTTTTCATTTTATATATCTTGCCTTTCGGTTTAGTTAGGCTGAGAACCTTTCGGCTTAGTGCATGGGTTAGTTAGGTGCACACAGTGAGTGCAGGTGTTCACGTGCGGGGCGGATGTGACAATCAGAGATGTCACAATAAAAACCCGAGATAGGAAATGGGACCGGGGACATGAATGACATCATGCTTAGAAGCAACTAGCTGAGGATTTTGGAATTTGAAAAAAAAGGAGAGTTGAGATTCGAGTCTAGAGGAAGATAGTCGATTTTTGGTCTCGCCTCAGCGAGACCAGTTGGGATCTACAAAATTTGCTGCACATGGTGGAGTTAGATGGAAAAGTCAGCATAGAAAGAAATTGTGTGTCTCTCCTCATGTCAAAAAACTTTAAACTCAAAAAAGGTAATAAAAAGTTTCATACCTGAACCAAAAGAGAGTCGTCAAGTGTTTCGAGTGTTTTCGGATTCCTATGTTTATGAACATTTGTGAACATTTTCCGTATCTGTATGAATATGTCTATTTCACATACTCATATCTGGCTATGTAACACAAGAAGGAAGACTTTAGAAGTGAAAAGAACAATTCAAGAATCTGTTTGGAAATCCTCTTTACATCACAGATAAACCAACTGAAGAAATCTTCCATGACCAACTAGATATTAAACTCAGACACTTCACAATTAATGAACTCAAGATAGTTCTGAAAGTAATTAAAAGCAGAAAAGCCAGAGACCTTGATATATCTCCTGAAGTATGGAAGACAAGGAAATTCAATGATATACCTCTTATGAAATACCACATATAACCAAAACACTATAGAAAAATAGACAAAAGGTTGCAACCGACTCTTTATGAAAAAAGGTGACCAGAATCACCAAAAACTACAGAGGTATAACTGACACTGTTATAGCTGCTTGAATTTATAATGCTCTTTCTCAATTGTATTGAATCTATAATGCCCTTTCTCGACAGTATTGAATTTATAATGCTCTTTCTCAATTGTATTGAATCTATAATGCCCTTTCTCGACTGTATTGAATTTATAATGCTCTTTCTCAATTGTATTGAATCTATAATGCCCTTTCTCAATTGTATTGAATCTATAATGCCCTTTCTCGACTGTATTGAATTTATAATGCTCTTTCTCAATTGTATTGAATCTATAATGCCCTTTCTCGACTGTATTGAATCTATAATGCTCTTTCTCAATTGTATTGAATTTATAATGCTCTTTCTCAATTGTATTGAATTTATAATGCTCTTTCTCAATTGTATTGAATCTATAATGCCCTTTCTCGACTGTATTGAATTTATAATGCTCTTTCTCGACTATATTGAATTTAAAATGCTCTTTCTCAACTGTATTCAAACTGAAGTTGAAAAGTTCTATAGAAAAATAAGAATAGCTATCTGAGAAATTAATCCACAGCTTCTCTTATAGTCAATAACCTATTTATTGAAACATTGAAGGAATATGTGTAAAAGAATCTCAAGGCAACACTTGTTTGTAGATTTCTCTAAGATATAAGATCCAATACACAGGGCAAAGATGGAACAAATACTTCTAGAATACGGTTTTCAAAATAAAACTTATGGCTATAATAATTCTTTACAAGGACACAAAGGCCAAGGTCTACTCATCACCTGATGTTGACACTGACTACTTTGACATTGTTGCTAGAGTCTAACAAGGAGATACATTGGCACCATTTCAATTCATAATATGGCTGTACTACAAATGTCAATAGATATAATAAAAAAATGGTCTCACACTAAAAAAGCAAGAAGTAAATATCCTGAGGAAACTATTACTTATGTAGATAACACAGATGGCCCAGTACTTCTTGCAAATACACTAGCCCAAGCCAAAACTCTACTGCATAGCCTGCACCAAGAAACATTGGTCTCTACATAAACTCAGATAAATCGGACTTCATTTATTTTAATCAAGATGGTGCCATCTTCTCATTAAATGCTAAGCCTCTGAAATCAGTAGAACAGTTCATATACTCCAGTAGCAATATCTTGTCTACTGAAAGCAAAGTCAATATATGAATAAGCAAAACATGGACTGCTATTGATAGATATATCAAAATCTGATCTATCTGATAAAATAAAACAGGAATTATTCCAAGCAATAACTATGTCACCACTACTGTATGGCTGCCACCAAGACTAAGCGATGGCTGATAGGGATGGATGGTGAGAGAAAATCAAGACAATCCATGATGTTAGCATGTCATATATATATATATATATATATATATATATATATATATATATATATACACACACACACACACACAAATTAGCTTTTTGTGAGAGTCCAATTCATAACCAAACCTCAGATTGCACACAACTTTTATTTATCAAACTATAAAATTAAAAATGTCTAAATTAATAGATATACTTTACGCCATACCAACATAAGTCAATCTAATGATCTTTACTTATACATCTACATTTATTTGATGTGTCCGAATATTGAATCATTATAACTCCCTAAAATGATAGGGACAGGTTGAAAGGTGTTTTCCTTTGCTTCCACCAAAAGATAGCCAAAGTAGCATTGATTATTTACTAATGTATAAACTCCCAAATAGGTATTCACAGGTTGAATAAAAATATATGGAAAAGATACCAATTCATTAATACAATAGCAAAAAAAAAAAAAAAAAAAGAAAAAAAAAAAAAAAAAAAAAAAAGCACAATCTTATCAGAATTTTGTGGCAAAAAATAATCACCTACTCTGAGATTATACATCTCTGAGATTATACTACTCTGAGATTATACATTTCAGTTGTGAAAAGCAATTTAAAGATGTTAAAAAAACACATTGTAATGCATCAAAAATATATCTAAAAAAAAAAAAAAAATAGAATTTTTTAAAAAATTGAAAAAAAAAAACAAAAAAAAAACCACTGAGTTTTTTTGTTTTTTTTTAATTGAATATTATACTAAGTTTGGCATAAGACTTACCTCAGCATGACAAGCGCTATGGTCTTTGGAGGATTCGCCACAACCAATGTAGTTGCAGTTGCCAACCAAGCATAGCCAAAGGTTTGGTGGCTGTGTTTGACAAGTGTGGCATTCTTGCAACTGTAAGACAAAAGAATGCAAGAATTAAAACAAAACAAAAATAAAACCACAATGATTAATACTTTCATATTCTTAACATTGCAATACTTTGCTCATTTCAAAATGGAAGGAAATAATATATTGCAAATTCATATATAATAGATTTCAAACTTGCTCATTTGGAAGATTTTTAAGTTTGGAGCAATTTCAAAATTAAATAATTCTGAATTTAGAAACCAAAAACTAAATTCTACTTTTAGATCTGCTTAAATTTTTAAAAATTAATATTGAATTAGATTTTGAGTAAACATATTTACAAACAACTTTCTATGGCCTTTAGGTTGGGATTAAAGTGGTGTATTAGTTCATATTCTTCAACTGTATTCTCGTCTTCAGACAGAATGCACCAAAATAAACAGTAGGAGCCTGGTTCCAGGCATCCCAACCCATTAAAATCACCTCCTCTTTTATATAGGAGAGGGATCAGTGTTGTCCAACTGGTCATGATAATTAGGGATATTTTTACAATTTCCTTACAAAACTCTTTCACAAAGGGAAGTAGTTAAATATCAACAGATGTTTTATAAACTTGTATACCTAGAATTTGATAATTTACAAGATGACCCATGAACTCATTGGCTTACCATTGTAACAGTGATCCATAAAGATAATGATGCTTTTAATTAGAGAGGATTGAAGGATTATAATTATAGCATTTCATAGTAACACACTATAGAGAATTTGGTTGATTAAATACCATACAAAATTATGATTCAATTACAAATTGAACTGGAAATTACTTTATTAAGTCATAGTACTTTAAAAGTGTATTGTTCTAATAAAAATCTCACAATGATATACCATTTTTACTGTGTTACAGTTAAATATGTACAAACATTAGAGAGATGCCTGTGGTGTAATGGTTATCATGGTAGGAAATGAACACAGCGAACTGAGTTCAAATCCTTGACAAGTCTGTTTACATTTCACATAGCACTAATATCCTTGGGAAGGGTATGAATCCAACTATTTTCCCTCCAGCTATGAGAAAAATAGTAAGGTAGGCAGGGCTTTTTGACCTTGGTATAGCAACTAATCTCAGAGAGAAAACTCTGAATTCATACCTGTTAAACTCCACAAAAAATTGACCTAGGGTCACATCCTGCTTGTTTGGAGGGGTTGGTAAATACATATATACAAACATCATGAGAATTCTAATAACATATAGAAAATAATTAAACTACATTTAGCAAGCATAAAAAATTTGCTAACTAATTACAATCATATATTAAAAACTGCAGAAAATTAAATCAGAGATGTCCTAATTTGGGATCTATGGAGAAGACAAAATGGCAACCAAATTCAGACACAGGGGAAAAAAAATTATCAAATTTCAACTATTTAACTCAATTCTTTATTAATCTATCAATTTTGTTTGAGTTCTTCCTAGCTATGTTCATTATCTTAACAAAACATGCAAAAGGATAATCAAAAAGTATCAAGGCAGAAATTTAAATTTCAAAATTTAAATTAAGATGTGTACACAGTAAAAATTAACTTAATTTTTTTTCCCCACCAGAAATTTTATTTCGATCTCATATTAAACCATTTCAGAACTTTTTAAGGATATGGAATTTGGCCAAATTTTCATGCTGAGCCAACTGTGTGTAACTACATACATATTACTTACTTCGTGTTTTTTCTTTATCTCTTCCCATGTCTGATGCTCACCAATCACGTTTACATGAGGACAATTAGACATTCGCCTCATGTTTGGACGTTTGACTGCTGGAGCCTGAAAAGAAAAAAAATTTACAACTTAAGATATTGTTTTCAAGTTGATTTGTGAAAGCTGAAGGAAAAAAAGGTAAAAAATATCTTGCATAGAGAAGTGGAATAAAAAAAAAAAAATTAAAATAAATTGGTTTTATTCTAATTTACCAGTGTTAAAAACAATCATCAATAATTACCTTTAAAAAAAAATTGATAAACTTTTACACAGGGATAAGTTTGTTTGTTCCACCATCCTTTTTTTTCTCTTTTTCTAATACTATGACGAGTCAAAAGTTTTGGAAAATTTTTGTAACACAAGACACAATTCAGCAGTTCTGGATACTTTTGCTGGGGTAGTGAAGGAGACAAACTAAATTGGATTGCAAGATGCCGAGTTTGCCTGATACTCTCCAAATGTTACTCACCAGATTTGTCTCTGTGGCTTGGAGCATGGCCTCAAAATACATGGTTTTAGGCCTACCTGACCAAGCAACCCATGCAAAATTTCTTCAACCATCTAGTTACTGTAATCAACTGCACCTTCACACAAAAAATTTAGGGGGGTTGCTTCCACAGCATTGTGGCCCAGTTCAAACTTGGAAAGCATAAGTTCCTGAAATAAACTATGTAGCACATTCATCTGTGCAGTATTCAAATCACACTCAGAGTGAGATAAAGCACAATATGTCACTGCACTAACTACCACAATACTACCAACTACAGTGAGTACCTTTCAAGGCTTGAATTGCTTCTGTCATAAGATATACATGCTGCAAACTAGCACATACTACCAAAATTTTGCAAAACTTTTGATTCGCCCTGGTAGTTTTTACTCATGAATTAAAAATAAATAAATAAATAAATAAATAATATATATATATACACAACAAATTTTA
The DNA here is from genome assembly GCA_963585895.1 of Sepioteuthis lessoniana. Classification (NCBI taxonomy): domain Eukaryota; kingdom Metazoa; phylum Mollusca; class Cephalopoda; order Myopsida; family Loliginidae; genus Sepioteuthis; species Sepioteuthis lessoniana. Next base: position 148,383 of record CAUZXS010001523.1, read on the forward strand.
TAAAAATTTGTAATATTTTATCTTGTATATTTATTTACAACTATTTACAACTTATTCAGTTATTTTTTAATTCAAATGAAAAGATTTAAGTGTTTAAATCAATTTTTATAAACTTATTTTAAAATTCAATATTAAGAATTTAATAACCTTTGGAGATGAAATTATAAATAAAATTTAATTCAAAATAACACCCCCACCACAACATTTTTAACTAGAGCACTTAACTGATGCAACATTTTAAGTAAATAAAACGTTCAGCAAAAGCTATTGATGATTCAAATTACAATGTGTGTAATAATCTCTAAATGTCATTTTGTTTAGACAGATTATATAAGAACAAGGAAAAATTGATAAATGCATTTTAAGTGAATATCAATTACATGAGTGATTAGTATAATAAAGTAAAGGTGATTATAAAAATCCTGTGTTTACCAACTGCAACAATTGTAGAAATATGTACTTTTACCAAGTGACTCTTTGCAAATTGCAAAGATAGATTGGTTGGTTGCATTTTACAGCATATCAACCCTAGTAGGTTATTTGATGCCAAATCCTGTTTATACATATGTATTAAATATATATGGTTTTTAAACAAATAGTTTGGTGACAATTTTTAAACAAGCCAGAGCTCATTTGTTTTCAACCAGGTGGTTTCAAGTATTATTATCTAACACTAATAGTTTTATTCACAAACAGTTAAATGGTTTCCAGTATTGCAATGTAATACTAATAATTGAATTTAAGTAATATGTTTGCACACAGTTAAATGTTTTCAAGTATAGAAAATGATCAAATATTTCTATTTGACCTATAGATGGGACCCTAACAAGTACTACCACTCCAAGTCAAAGTGAACCTGGGAGTAATTGTAATGAAGGGGTTCTTCACATTCTCCAAAGCTCTAGGATTGTAGCATCACCATCAGATTGTTTAGTGTCACTTTCAGTACACTCATTGGGGAGGGGGAACTCACCCCTGAGTAGATGCAGTTGGCATATCCTACAGCCTTAGCCAAGTGGGATGAAAGAGACCTTAATCTCTTAATAGAATGGAGAAAATCTTGAAAAAAAGTTTTTTTTTACTAAATATAATGGTTACAAAATAAATTTAAACATTTTCCTACTTCTCATCTCTCATTAGAGATTAATATATTTTACTCCATCTGTGCTATAATAGTTGTTACATTTAGTGCATAAAAATTATATTATTATCAATCTTGTAACCCCAGGTGAAGAGGTTGTAGAGGCACCACAGATTACTCTTTGACTATCACCTGCCATTTATCTGGCCCAGGAGCTGTTCTGTGCAAAACACAGGCCTATCCGATGTTATTTGTCTGCTTATTGATCTTCTTCCTGGTACTGTGCCTCACAGAATGATTTTTGCCAGGCTTAATGATCTTATCACATGTCCATATAACATTTTAATTTTTCTTACAATGTTGACATGTGACTCAAAGGCCACAGTTTTTATTTTTCTGACCTCCTCATTTGTGATGTGGTCTCTGTATGAGATTTTCAAGCTTTTAAGGTAGCATCTCATTTCAAGGATATCAGTGTGCATAGGACCACATCTCTAGAGATCAGCAGTGAAGATCCAAGATTCACAAGTGAAAATTTATATGGTGGTCTGATTGTACAGAAATTTATACACAAATATAAAAACTATTATGAGATAGTGGTAGTACCATTTTTTTTTTTATTTCTTTCTATTTGTATGAACATACTTCATACCAATAATATTATAATACCTGAAAATCAAAATAAACCAATTTCATTTGTATATCATTTTTACAAGAAAATATAGTTATGGCTACATAAATCAGAGTTAGATAGATAAATTTTAATACAAAATTTCACATTTGAACAACAACATTTGTGAACAGAAATACATTTGATGTATCCCAAACAAAACAATTTTCAGTCTTAAAACCTTGAGGACTTCGAAATAGAGATGATTTTACAAACATCTAATGTTACTTGGTATTATAAGGATAGGAATAAGATCAATAATTTTTTTATTTGATACAAATCAAACAGAACAAATAAAGATGAAAAAGAGGAAAGAGACATAAATAGACTGTATTTGTATCTTAACAGTATAAAATCCTCTTATTGAGCAAGTGTGGTGTTTTATTACTAGGATGAACATTCAGCACAACTAAATCGGATTTGAAATAGCTAATTTGAGAAAAAAATTGTCCATTTCTTTTTTTTTTTTGGAATGAGGATTATCATTATTATACACTTGGACTCTAACAAAACGCTTGGAGAAAGCTAGATGGAAACTACACAAGGACGTTTCATGCTGACTTGAACAAATCCCGGAAGCAGCACTCTACACAACAGCAGCTGTATGGCCACCTACCTCCTATCTCACAAATTATCCAAGTAAGACAAGCACTGCTGGAGAAAGACAAACTTATAAGTGACATTCTCCAATGGACTACTACATATGGACACACCATTGTAGGTTGACAAGCAAAAACTCATTCATTAGCTCTGTGCAGACACTGGATACTGTGTGAAGTATCGGCCAACAGGGTCATATGGCAAGAGAAAGTCAAGGGAACCCGTCTTGTCAGCATGCCTTGATAATGATGATATATCAGACTAGTTTCTTCATCTCGGTTTTTATAATAGCTACCAGATTTCAGCTGTTGTATCCCCCAGCTTTTTTCAGGTGCCCGTGGTAGTCAACCATCTGAATATTTCAAACCAAATCATTTATTTAATGTATGAGGAGGGGGTAAATTCCTATGCGTACTTGAAGAAGGCCAGAGGGTACAACAAACAAAACACTAAAACTATAATAACAATCAAGATAAGGATACAAGTGGGAGTACATGAGTGTCTAAGAGAAAATGTACAATTTCTAACAAAAATCTCAATATATTTACAAATGATACAAACAAAACAAGAATTTATAAAACATGTCAAATGAAAAGATTTTCATAAACTTTCCAAAATTTATCAAGTGACGCATGTGCGCGTGCGTAAAAAGCTTTGCCCATCATATTCAGAAAGGTGCTAGTAAAATAATTCTAAAATTTCTTTATCATTTTCAACTACTGTCTATTGAGAAAAACAAAAAATTTTACAAGGTAAGTCAGATTTTATCATTATCCATGACTTTGCATATTAAACATTTATTTTCCACACAAACTGCTATCTAATATATTCCCTTCCACATGGAATAGTTACCGTATATACACTTACGCCAATGTACAATATAGGATTTTACTGTTTAACCCCTTACCTACCAGATGTGTAGATATCAAATGCACACCCATAATTCAGCATGCAAGCTTAAAAACATATTCTACATCCTTTGCATGCTAACACATTAAGAAAATGATAATTGAAATTATGAACCAAACAATGGTAATTTAAATGAAGACAGGTAAAGCAGCGGGTGTACTCTTTGAAATAGGTTTTTCACCAATACAAAAAAGTGAGTACATTCGGTATGAAGATAAAGATATTTATGAAAAATGATGGAAAAAAATTAACCTTCAATTCAAGGTTATAATCCTATTTACCCAACCCCTCTGCTCGGCCAGGATATGACACAAGGTCAATTTTTAAGCGGAGTTTAACAGGTTTCAATTCAGAGATTTCCTTCTCCTAGACGAGTTGCCTCACCAAGGCTGAAGAATCAGTCTGTCCTACTATTTACCCATAGCTGGAGGGAGAATAATTGGATTCATACCTTTCCCAAGGGTATTAGTGCTATGTGAAATGCAATCAGTCTCGTCCAGGATTTAAACTCAAGTCGCCGTGTCCATTTCCTACGATGATAACAATTACACCACGGGCACCTCAAGGTTATAATAGGGATTATGATATGAAAAAAAATATGCAACTCATTTTATATTGGACATTCATACAGGGTGTGACAGAAATACATCCCATATTTAAAATGTCACCAGAGTAGTTTAAATAAACTTAGATGGAGCGACTATTGCCACTTGCCTAACTGAAGTCTTACCATTTTTTTTTCCAGATATGATCGAGGTTTGAACTGGTACACACCATATGTTTGCAGTTGAAATTTTTTTTTTTAAAGACTGATGAATCCATAATTGCCATAAATAGAGAGCTTTCTAGGTTTGGTTTGGTTTGTTTGGTTTTATGGCATATCAACCTTTGTAGGATATTTAACGCCAAATCCATTTTTATGTAAATAATCTGTTCTATTGAAAACAGTTCAGTTTAGCATAAGTACAGTTTAATTGTCAAAAACATTTCCATTTCAAACTATTTAAGCAGTTATATGTAATAATTCAGTTAAGTGTAAATACAGTTTTAATGTCGAAAAACTGTTCTATTTGAAATAATTCAGTTAAGCATAAGCACACAGTTTAAGTGTAAGTACGGTTTAATTGTCAAAAACGTTTATATTTCAAGCTATTCAGTTTACTCAATTCATTTTAGCATAAGTATGCTGTTAGTTCTATTTAACCCATAGATAGGGCCCTATCAGGTGCTACCACTCCGGGCCAGAGTGGACCTGGGAGCGATGGCAATGAAGGGGTACTCCGCATTCCCCAAAGCTCCAGCACTGCTGGAACCTCACCATCAGATTGTTTAGTGGCATATCCAGGACACTCGTTAGGTGCAGTCAGTGTATTCTACAGCCCCAGCCGACTGGGCAAAGAGAGCTTTCTAGGCTCATTTCATGTGACATCAGAATGATGATTTTCTGGATAGATTTTTCAACCCATAGTAGTATCAATTTTCTATTGAGAACAGCATCATTCCAACATAACATGAAATGAGCATAAAAAAGCTCTCTGTGAAGCAATTACAGATTCACCAGTCTTAAAATATGTTAACAGCAGAAAAAAGAAGTGGCAGTTTAAAATGTGAGGTATTTCTGCCACACACTGTACAAACATCAAAGTGGGATATGTTTTTAATAGAATATCATTTACATTTTTGTTTTGTTTTCATACACTGGTCCCTTGGGCAGAAATAACCTGGTTGGGCCCCCTCTCTCTTTGGATCTACAACTGATTTGAATTCAGAGTTTTCCTCCTCCTGAACCAGTTACCATACCCAAATTAAACAACCCAGTTTGTCCTATTATTTATTAATAACTGAAGAGAGAATAGTTGGATGCATACCTCCCCCCAGAAGTATTAGTGCTATGTGAAATACAAACAGCCTCATTCAGGTTTTGAATTTGGGTAGCTGAGTTTACTTCCTGTTATGCCATGAGCACCTCCAATACATTTTACATACAAAGACCACTAGACTGTATTCCTATGTGTATTTCACTACTCAAATCCATTTTTTAACCAATTCTAACAGGCAATGAAAAATAAGAACTTTATAACAACAGGGAAGACAAGAGATTATAGAGCAAATGAAATGAATCACAAGTTACCATACCAAAATTATGCTCTTTATATGAAGTTGGAAGAAAGTCCTTTTTGAAAACCAAATGACTGATTCAAACAAGTACTGCTGCCAATTAGAACTACTAAAGGCAGCAATCAATCAAAAGAATCCCAAATCATTAAGAAAGAGTGTACCATTCCATCAGGATAAACTTTAGACTACATATTCCTTTGGTGACCAGGTAAAAATTGTCACAGCTTTGATTCTTCTATCTTTTCTTGTGAAAACAATTATACTTTCATGTAGGCAGGGTTAGAATCTACAGAATGCCTTCAAAGAAACATACTGAAGCTGAATAATATATATATATATATATATATATATATACACACACACATACATACATACATGAGATCCACTTGAAATTGACCAAATTAAACCAAACAAATTTAAAGCAAGGAAGTAAAAATGTGTTTGACTTTATATGAACAATTAGCAAAATAATTTCAAATGTTACATGAACTAATTCCAGTATAAATTTATATATAGGACTGATTATGAAAGCATAAATTTTAGGCAAATAACTGACATCAATCTATACACGAGTAATTATTTTCTAAGGTTGAAATTCTAATATAATAGGAAGTAGGAGCAGCGTAAAGCTTAAAAAACTCTATAAATTAATGTGATCATATATTAAGAGTTGACATACACACACATACATTATATATATATGTGTGTGTGTGTGTGTGTGTGTGTATTTGGGCAGCAGTCCTTCATTTAAGCATATTTGATTAAATAATAAAGACATTTTGTCTACATAATTTTATTAGGATTCTTTCGAGTTTCCAGACAAGTGTTATGGTTTTAGATTGGAGTCGGAAGATGAATTTACCGAAATTGTGCCACGCACCTTCGGACCTTTCATAGGCCACCATCAAGTGTTGCTTGCACATGTAAAGATTGTTTTTTTTGGGGGGGGGTGTATATATATCACACACACACACACATAATTTTGTTTTCATTATAAATTTTGAAATTATATAGTTTCAATTGTATTTTAAGTTAGTGTTTCATAAAAAATTGGAATAAAATGATATTCTTTCATAAATTGTAAACTCAATTTTGATCTATTTATGTTTCAGCTTTTTCTAATAATTAGTGACACAATTTATTAGAAAATGAAAAATATATATTTGATACTAGGACACTGTCCATTCCTAATTAATTATGCTTAATACACAAATGATCATTAATGATAATTTCTCATAGAAAAATATCAAACATTAATTATTGATAAGAATATATATGCCTGACCTTTAGACAAGAAAACATACAAAATAACATGGAAAAGTGTCATGTGAATTATTTTATTCATTTGGACAATGTAAATGTAACAGCTAAAGAGATCTTAAAACAATTTTGAAGTGATAAAAAGTTAAAATTCAAAGCAATGACTTTTATGGCATATTGACTGATGATTAATGATTGTATAGTGCTAGAGAAACTTTCAGAATTTTCATAGGCAGATAATTTTTTTTTAATATTAGTAGAGTTGACTAATTATTTTCTATACATTAACATTGAATTGGTCAACAAGCAGTTGGTCAAAATGCCTTACATTGAGCTACTATTATGACAAAAATGTTGTTCTGCCTGGGTATCATTTGTAACAAAAATGTTGCTCTGCTTGCAGAAGGGTTAAATATTTAATCGATTGTGATCTGGAATGTGAGAAAGACAACTTCAGATTTAGATTAAAGTGTGATATCTGTTCATCTAACTTTATCTTCAAAATGTGGTGGAGAAAGAAAAAAGGTAAGCCAAGACTCATGATACTAGTTATAGGGACTGGGTTTTTTGGGTTTTTTTTGGCCTTACCCATGTGAATGCTGATCATATCTCAAACCTGGCCTTAAGAGGAGGTAATTAAACATTGGTATGCCTGAATGAAGCAGACAAATGCAAAATATTGTCCAAGTGAAAATTGAAACAATGAAAAACATTCAACATATTTCATATACCATATATAATCATGTATATTTCAAATTTTCAAAACCTCATTTTTAGGCAAAAATATTTATGTTGAAAAATAATTTTGTAAGGTTAAAATAAAAAAATGAGAAAAACTAGAAGTAACTTTTGACTTTAAAAATTACCCCCATGATTTGATGATTCTTTGTCCATCCATCAAAATGCCAACTTAAACACAAGGTGCAACAGAAATACCTCCCACATTTTAAACTTTCACCTGTGTGCTACAAGTGAACTTAGGCAAGTAGCAATGGTAGCTCTATCTAGGCAATATTTAATCATTTTTTTTTAACAAGACACTATCAGTTACAATAATGGTTTGGACTAGGGCACACCATGCATTTCCTGTTGAAACATTTTTTAAGACTGGTAAATTTGTAATTGCTACTTAGAGGGCTTTTGGTGCTCATTTCATTTTACATCAGAATGATACTGTCCTAGATAGGAAAGCAATATTGCTATGGATTGAAAATTCAATCCAGAACAATATTATTTCAATGTAACATGAAATAAAGATGAAAAGCTCTCTGTGTAGCAATTACAGATTCATCAGTCTTCAAAAAACTTTTCAACAGCAAACGCATGGTATGCACTGGTCCAAGTTGTGATACTATTTACCAACCCCTCCGCTCGGGCAGGATATGACACAAGGTCAATTTTTAAGCGGAGTTAAACAGGTTTGAATTCAGAGTTTTCCTTCTCCTAGACTAGTTGCCTAACCAAGGCTGAAGAACCTAGTCTGTCCTACTATTTACCCATAGCTGGAGGGAGAATAATTGGATTCATACCTTTCCCAAGGGTATTAGTGCTATGTGAAATGCAATCAGTATCATCCAGGATTTGAACTCGTATCGCCGTGTTCATTTCCTACGGCGATAACGACTACACCACGGGCACCTCCACGTTGTGATTGACACTGATTGTAAGGTGGGGGGGGAAGAGGATTGCTAGGTATTAGCTAGATGGAGCTACCATTGCCACTTACCCAAGTTCACCACACAGGTGACAGTTTA